>JAOUQW010000025.1:1356780-1367136 GCA_028565825.1 Olivaichthys viedmensis | reverse complement strand
TGGTGGAGCTGAGGCTTGAACCCACAACCTTCTGATCAGTAGCCCAGTGCCCTAACCACTGAGCCACCACTGCCCCGGTGGTGCAGTGGGGCAGTGGTGGGTTTAGTCACACAAGTTCAGGTGTGTGTTCAATGTTTATGATCCGTGTGTGTGGAAGGATGTTGGCATGTTTTGTTTAGTTTTGCTAGCGTGTTCAGCGAAGTTTCTCATGACAGAACCCTAGTAATACACCACTGTGTGCGTGTTGTAGTCTCATCCTCCTCTCTTTGGTAACACACAATTGGTAACCTCGGTCACAAACACCATTTCTCCTCACGCAACAAAACAGATCATTCTTTCACCATGAGAACCGGAGAGAGGCAAAGCGAGGGAGAGAGACGGAGATGGAGGAATTTGTCTCTCTGTCATGAGGTTCCACTGGTTGTCTGTAACAGCAGACTGACTCCTAAATCCACCCACACTCACACAAACTATATACAAGCTGCTTTTCCCCTGTAATTTCACACACACACTCTAAAGCCAGTCATTAAGAATGTATTTCTAAAGAGTGAGCGGTACACACTGACACACGGCAACATCACTGTTTCAGTTAACAAGTCACAGCAGCACTGATTAGCATAACAAGTCCGATTAGCATACCATGGTGATGTGGCTGTGTGATGAGTAATTATTTTATCACATTATACCATGGCCACGGAAAACACTCGTTCCTGTTTGGCTGGCAGGTGTGAATTAATTCTTTATATCCTGACACCTCTAATAGACCAAAGACGTTTCAGAGCAACAGATCTGCTTTAAGCCTGCGCTCCCTGCACAAGAACCGAATGAAAAATGCATATCAAGGCCAAACTCGGCATTGTTTATAGCCTATGATGGAGATTAATGTTCTGCAATACATTTGTTGTACACCACGTCGTGTCTTTCTTTTTCTCTTTAGCTAAACAAAGGGTTCTCCAAAAGATTCTCCATCATTCACTTCCTCCATCTTTCCATCACCTGACTGAGTTTAAAAAACAACAACAACAACAACCTTGTATCATCATAAGAAGACCAAACTCTCTCAGTGCTAATGACTGGGGGTCGTAATTCTGCCGCCCTCGTTCTCCTGGTGTTGAGTGGCTGTGTTTCATTAACGCCGCCCGCACTGGAACAGAGCACGCTCAGTGTAATCGAATTGGGCGAGCTGGAGATTAGGTAATTAACTCTTAACGGATTTTCCTGCCCCTCAGTGGAGCTGCTTCTGTCTCCTAATTAACACGCACTCCTTAACTAATTGGATCATGTAGCTGAGAAAATGGAGAACCGCAGGACTGAACGTCTTCTGATGGCTAATCCTGTTGGAAGATTTCCTCATTTCGCGTCGTCATTGTGAGCTGTTACTTCAGAAGAAGGTCTGATCGGAAGTTTTAGAAAACAATGAACATGGCTGGTTATGAAATATGAGGATTGGGTCAGAAAGCAAACGGGAAGTGGATATTTGGTTAAGTGGAGTGGATCCTGCTGTGTCACTGTGCTTTTAGAAATACACTCTAAGAAAAAAGAACCCTTCAAGAGTTCAAGGGTTCTTTGAATAGTTAAAGGTTTTTAGCATCCCAAAGAGGTTCTACTTGGAACTCTTTCTTATCGGGAAATACTACATAGAACCTGCAGGGGTTCCCCCAGAGGAACAACCGAAGGGTTGTTGGAGGGTTCTAGACATAGCCTTCACCCAAAAGTGTAGTATGCTCTCATTAGCTTCAACAAAGCAAGCTCAGCGCTAACTCATTACTAATCTATGTGTATTAGAGGTTGGCTTTGGGAGGGGCAGCACTTCTCACTCATAGGCGTGTTTTTTCCTGCAGAAACCTTTTCCGGAATCCAGACACATCTTCAGGAACCCAGGAACCTTTTATAAGAACCTAGAAATGTCTTCAGAAATCTTTCCAGGAACACCAAAACATTTTCCAAGAACCCAATAAAATTTTCAGGAGCTTTCTCAGGAATTTTTTATCAAGTCCTTGTAAACATTTTTAAGAACTCTGGAACTTTTTTAGGAACTCGGGAGCATTTTAGGAACCCAGGGTTTTTTTTCTTTCAAGAACTTACAACCCAGAGACCTGTTCAGAAACCTGGGAACTTTTTCAGGAATCTGGGAACTTTTTTAAGGAACTTTGTCAAGAACCCAGGTACTTTTGAGTCACACTGAATCTTTTCAGGAACCTAAAAACCCTTTTCAGGAACTCAAGACCTTTTTTTAAGATTTCAGGAACCTTCGGTGTGTTCCCACTGAGGGAACCAGGGTTGATTTGACTTCGGTACTGTTCTGTAGACCAGGAACTCTTGTGGGCGGGGCTTGCCATACTGACCATTGCAGATTGGTCTAATGCAAGCTTCAAAGAATGATCATCCCTTTTAACTGCCATTTTTGAAAATCCTACATATTGGTTAGCTAAAATGCGATTACTGTGTATTTCCACGAGCGGTACATTTCCACCGCGCTCCTCATGGCCTTCGCAGGGAGTCGGGCGCAGAAGTGATCACTTCAAAGTGCACCACGCTGAATGATGAAAGGGCCAGTACAATGGACAACAGGGTTACAGCACATAACACACTGTATCTGCGCTGTGTGTTCAGTATTCACAATGAGGATAGTCTCCTTATGACTCTATTATTTAAAATGCATAGAAAAACGCTACCAATCTTATTGTCTGTGCTCTTTTTCCCATCATGCATCAGTGTCTTTCATCCATTCTGTTGGTTTTATCTCTTTATTTTCCTTATTTTTCTTGCCGTGTGAACACTGAGACCCTGTGAAGTGAAAACCAACTCAGCCACAACAGTCATGTGACTGATTTACATCGCCCTGTTTCTCACACACACACACACACACACACACACACGGTTTCCCCACTGTGACGTTGGCCTGCACTTGCAAGGAGCTGAAAGCGATGGAGGGATGGAAGAAAGAGTAAAGTTTAAAAAAAGAAGCGCTCAAAAGCTTAACAGTTTAAATGTGTAAATGATAGAAGTGATGAGGATGAAGGGAAGAAAGAGAAAAAGACGAAGAAAGAATGAAAGATAAACACAAAGAAAAAAGATACAAAGAAAAGAAAGAAAGAAATGATGAAGGGAAAGGTAAAATGAAAAAAGAAAGGAGAGAAGTGAAAGAGGGTATAGTAAAATTAAAAAAGGAAAGAAGCGAGCGAGGGAGGGTAAAAAAAGAGAAAAGAGAGGAAAATAACTGGGAGAGAAATAAAGTGTGGGATCCGTCACTTCCAACAAAATCTCAGGGTGCTTTCATAAAAATGAAGAATGAAATAAATCAGAAGAAAAATAATCATGACAGACAGAGACAGACAGACAGACAGACACAGACAGAGAGAGAGAGATATATGTTTTTGCAGAACCTCACGTGTTCTCTGTGATCATGGAAACAGTCTGGATGTTTTGGAAGGTGAGACTAAAGATCTCAGCGAGTCAGGACACAGCTCCCGTGTCTCTCTCTCACACATACACACACACACACACACTCTCTCTCTCTCACACACTCACTCTCTCTCACACACACACACACTCACTCACTCACTCTCTCACACACACTCACTCACTCACTCTCTCACACACACACACTCACACACACATTCACACACACACACTCACTCACTCTCACACACACTCTCTCTCACTCTCTCTCTCACACTCGCTCACACACACTCTCTCACACACTCACTCACTCACTCTCACACACACTCTCTCTCTCTCTCTCTCTCACACACATTCTCTCTCTCTCTCACTCTCTCTCTCACACACACTCTCTCTCTCTCACTCACATGTTTTAAAGTCGGTGTTTAATGTCAGATAAACGTGCAGCGTTGTTCTTCTCACACATTCTTGCCTTCAATCATCTAACTCTACACACTGACACTAATCACAGTCTGTAACATGACTGGATCTATTTATTATTTAATTTATATATATTTACACTTGTAGACCTCAGGATGGCTGGAGTAGGAGCTTGTAGACTTCTTGTAGACCTCAGGATAGAAGAAGTGGAAGTTTGTAGGCCTCAGGATGGTGGGAGTTGTAGCTTGTAGACATCAGAATGGTAGGAGTAGGAGCTTGTAGGTCTCGGGATACCAGGAGGAGGAATGTTCTGGACAGGATGTCATCAAAAAACAGCACTATTGAAGAGCTAAAGTGTGTAAATCAGCTGTGGTTAGCGCTAAATTACCACAATTTTAGCTCTCTGTGTGTCCACCCTTGACTCTTTCTTACTTTTTATCTATACTTCTCTTCTTATTTTCTTTCTCTCTCCTTTATCCCTTGGTGAATCTGTACCTCATGACTAGCACATGGTGTCGGGTGTAGGGCAGATCACGTCTTCAGTGTTTCTCCTCAAAGCTGCTTAACCTCGACCTTCAGTTCAAGTGTGTGAAGTCTGCTTCCTTAGTTTTGCACTGGAGCTACGAGGCTAATGTAGCCTCCAGTTTAGCATCGTCCAAGCACACTTTGGCTGATTAACTACACTTGGGGTAACAAGGACAATGTGGACATTTCATTTTTGGCTGAACTTCCCATTTAAGGTCTTTATATTAATCCTGTAGTGTTGCTCCCCCTGGTGGCGAGTGAAGTGAATCAATGTATCTAATTATTGTGGATGCTTATTAATATCTGTCTCTCTCTCTGTCTCTCCTCCAGAGGCGGTGGAGTTGGTGGTGCGTGAGGTGCAGAACCACACGCGTTCCCTCTTGTACGCTTCGTACGGCGACCTCGCATCGCACGCCGCCTCTCCGGTGGCCGAACTCTTCACCGACGTTGGTCTCTTTGTGCTGGGGGCGGAGGTTAACCCGGATGAGGCGTCGCGTAGATTTTTCTGTGCACTCTTCCCGCTGGTGTATGAGCGACTCGTGGAGCCGGGCGTGGCACCTTTAGACCCCGCCTACAGAGAGTGTGTGCGCTCAGTCGGGCGCGGCACAGCAGCATATGGTAATTTCGCGACGCGTCTCGTGGTGCTGGTGTCCCGCGCCTCGCTGGAAGACCGTGTGTTCCTGCAGGCAATGCACCTTGCCGTCGAGGTCATCAACACCACAGACCACGCCCGGCCGAGCCGCGAGTGCCGGCGAGCGCTGACACGCATGCGCTACTGCCCGCTGTGCCATGCCCTGACCGACAGCAGGCCGTGCATGGGCTACTGCCTGAACGTGCTGCGCGGCTGCCTGGCTAGTCTCGCTGAGGTCGACGCCCACTGGCAGGAGTTTGTGCGCTCGCTGGAGGCGCTCGCGGCGCGCATGCATGACGGGAACGAACTCGAGCGTGCGCTCGCCGGAATCCCGTCCCTCATCACAGACGCTGTCGCTTACGCACGCAGGAATGGCGCCAGACTCGTCTCACAGGTCAGGAGAACACCGTGAGTGACAGACGCTGGGTCAACAAGGGTGGAGCTTAAGTTAAATTTGATCAGCCAATCACAAACTTGATCATGTGCCATCACCACTAGTTTTCCACTTCTTCGGCTTGACACACTGCTTATTTTGACCTTGTTGACCCAGGGACGCCGGTCACTCGGCGGAATCAGGATTTGTGACCACTTCCTAATTGTGCACTAATAATCTTATTGTGTGTGTGTGTGGCAGGTTCGAGGTGTGTGTGGAGAACCCGTACGCTCCGGTTCTGCCCAGCAGGGCGGCATTAGCGAGACGCTACACCTCCAAACCCCAGAGAGGAACCTGGAGGACACACTGAGTCACAGGAGACGGTGAGTCTCCTCCACAGTTGAGACGGGACGCGGCTGAGCTGTTGAGGGTTTAAGGGTCTTGCTCAAGGACCCAACATTCATATTTGATCTCACAACCTTCTGATCAGTAGCCCAAAGCCTTAACCACCGAGCCACCACCTCGTTTATCCACGAGGGATTTATTTCTCTTTCCAAAATGTGGAACGTGGACACACTGCACGCTCTGCGGACTTCCATAGATTTATTATTATTATTGTGTTCATCTGCTGCCATCTAGTGGATGCAATGCTGAACTGCAGCCTAATCACATTACACCCACTGAACAAGTCGTGTCTGGTTAGTTTTAAATTGACTTACTTTTACCTTCAGACTTAACTGATATATTATTTGGCGGATAATAACACTTGGATGATATAAAATTTCAACTAAACGTGTAATTTTAAAATATTAAAATAATCTATGTAGAATAATGCATTGCTATATGTTATTTTTAAAAAATACATAATTTTTTTATTTGAAAACGCCCCCATGACCTTACTGTAATGACATCCTACTGTCAATCCACTTTTGTTGTTTTAAATTGAATTATTTTAAGACTTTCTGCTGTTTATTTGAGTTTGGGAAGCAGACTATTTTATCCATACGCTCCTGTGAAACTACTGATGTTCATTTAATTGTTGACTGTAAAATTATATAAAATTATATCGCTCGACATTATCGATTATTGGAATTTTTAGCTCCTTAAATCATCGTCAGTATTGGTAACAGCCAGGGCCGGCTTTATACTTCTTACTAAATTCTTATTTATTTAATGGTGATCTGTCATGATGCACTGTTTATTTAATTATGTTCCTATTTGAGTTCTTCTTCTTTGGGTTGTTTAGTTTAAAGCGCTTTGAGTTGCATTTTATATAAATACAGTTATTATTATTATTATTATTATTATTATGCATAATAATGCGATAATGTCATAAAACCGTGACATAATTATTGCGATATGACAGTTTGATATCGGCTTTAGCCGGGAATCACTGAAAAGCTGAATCACTGAATTTATGTCTAAATTTTTATTGTGTTTTGATAATAATACTAATAATAATAATAATAATGATTTATAACTTTATTTCCACAACATCTTTCTTTCATTTTGTAGCTTTAACACAAGAGGAAAAACAATTAAAATGAACAGGTATTAAATAGAAAAGACATAACTGGACATAAATTAAAGATTAAGTTTTAATAATAGTAATAATAAATGCATATACAATTAAAATGTTATATATGTATAATATATATAAAATACAATACATTAATAATAATACGTATGAATAAATAAGTGTGAAAACTGCAGCAATGTGCTTTTCTTTTCCTGCACAAAAATCAATTAACAGTGTTATGATTATTAAATCGTGTGTGTGTGTGTGCGCAGGGAGTTCCTCAGTGCTCTACGGCTCCATCGGGCGTTTTACGGCATTTTGGCCGATCAGATGTGTGTTAGCGAGTTATACTCGGCCGATGGACCCACCTGCTGGAACGGAAACGACGTGGTCAAAAGGTACACACACACACACACACACACACACACACACACACACACACACACGTGGTATTCGTTTCCTCCAGGCTTACTCACCTGAGTTACCCACGCCCACTCATCCACATAGTACTGCTCTCAGCCAATCAGAGCACAGCGTGCTGCTGTCAGTCTACTTGTCTTGGCTATGTGACTAAACCCAGGTGTTTGTAGTGCACTCAGACTGCTGGCTGTAGGTCACTAGGGAGTGTGGTTGTGGTGGTTTGAGACGGAGCCGATATAGAAATTACAGTGGTGTTTCAGCTTCTTCTGTTTGGCACATCACGTTGTGTGTGTGTGTGTGTGTGTGTGTGTGTGAGAGAGAGAGAGAGAGGTGTCATATTTATTCATGATTTCATTTATTTAAAAAAAAAAAAAAAAAAAGTATGCCGTTTCCACGGTAATGAACACATCAGTCAGGTGGAATGTGACCCTGCTGAATGCTAACAAATGCTCTTGCTACCCAATCCACCTGCCTGATTTGCTCCGCGCATGTGCACGTCTTGCATCATACGATGACAAAAACATTGGAATGATTTTACTCCTTCAGCGTACTGCCTGCCCATGTACATGAAGCTCCGCCTCCCAGAATCCCATGGCGCACTTCCTGTACTCTTACCTACATCTGTCTTGCCCCCTCTCCCCTCCTCACTCCCTCACCTCCAACTCTCCATACTCATTTTTTCCTTGTCCCGTCGTCACCTGCTTTCCTAACCCCTTCCTTGCCCCCTTGTTGTTGCTTCTGGTCTTGTGGCTCCCTGATCCCGTTCCATTACTTTCTTGTTTGCCTCCTCTCATTGCTCTGTTGCTCACTTGCTCCCTCATTAACTCATCCCCTCATATCTTTTTTTAACCTTCTATTTTCCCCCTAGATCCTCCTCATCCTGATGTTCCCTTGTCAATTTATTCCTTTGCATCAATGTTTCCTTGTCCATGCCCTCTCCTCGCTCCCGTCCCTTCCTCCTATTCTTTCGCCTTCTTCCCTTCACCTCCTCACCCCGATGCTCCCTTGTCCCCTCGCCCTTCTGACACACCCTCGAGCTCTAATATCTGCTGTTCAGCAGCTGTCACAGAAATCATCTGAGTGAGCATTTTAGGTTTTTAATGGCCCCTCCATTCTCCTCAGTCTCTCCTAAAAGCTGCTAAAGGACATTAAAGCCTCTGTGTGCTGTTCTTTTTATAAACATCTTAATGCTGCATAATGGACAGATTTTTCTAAAAGCTGTTGATGGACGAAATGTGTCGGTGCCCGTTCAGAACTGTGCGTGGTTTAAATCAGATTACATTTCATCTGAGATGTGAGTCTCCACTGCTGAGCCGTCGTCCTCAACACTAATATGACTTTTAAAAAAGAATCCTCGAAAATCCTGTCATGTTTGCTAGCTAGCTAACGTTAGCAGTGAAGATTATGAACATTTATGAATACGACTTTAACATTCTTTCAGAAATCCTGTCAGGTTAGCTCATGCTAGCTTTCCCCCCTCACCTTCTTGTTCCTTCATTTCCTCATCTCTTTACTCCCCTGCACCTCAGCCTCATCCCCTTCTACCTTTGCCCCCTCGTCCCCTAATTTCCTTCACTTCCCGTTCCATCATCCCATACTCCTCTTTTTTGCCTTGTCGCCTCGTCCTCCCCTTTTTGTGTCCCACGTCAAAATCATCCATTATTGTTAGCATGAGAAGACAGGCGACAGACAGGAAAACCAAAACAAGTGTTTTCAATACCCATCATGCCAATATCATCACACTGCGATGTTTCCAGATGTACGATAATGATCGTCTTTGTACGATGTACAATTAAGAGTTCTAAAGAATCTAAAATGTACCATGATTTTGATCTTTCCATAGGTTAATTTCACAATTATAATACATGTAGACTGAGAAAAGTGAATTTATTGTGGCGCTGATTTAGGAACAGATAAAGTGCAGAACCAATGGGAAACCCACTGAAGAGCCTGTAAATGATCCAATCATAGATCTGTTTACATGCGAGATCTAAACAGAGCTATGTTTGGATCATTTACCGTTAACGTTACCTTAGACACTGGGCTGGGAATCAAATTCAAAGATTATAGACTCTTTGGTCAATTTAGCCTAGCAAGCAATCATCTGTTCGGCTAACCTTGGCACCGCCAGATGGGTCTGGAGGAATAAAAAAACAACAACCAAAAAAACTACGCAAACAAGAACGCTTGGAGGAGCTGAAGACAAAACATTGAGCGCAACTTTACCACACGAGAATTGGACCGCATGTTCAATAGATGGCTTCCCAGCTGTTGCAGGAAACGATTCAAAGGCTTTTTGTCGCTGATGCAATTTCCAGATGGTGCCTATGCCATGCCAAGGGGTCTAAACACAAAGAAAAGGTAAAATGTCTTGTTTTAAGTCAGACATGAATTTTTCCTGCAGCAAATGAATGAAAATCTGCAACCAACGTAGCCAACAGTGGCATATATATTTTTTATAGCCCTGGCTGCCTTGCAGATATATTTGTTTACAACCCTTTTCTTTCTCTAAACCCAGTTAAAACGTTACTCATTGTGTCGGTGGGAAGCGTTAAGGGTCGTAACATAAAACACAGAGACCAGAAACCAGATTTATAGTTTTGCTGCTCATGTATTAAAATATGTAGATAGAAAGATTGTTGCCAGAAAAAATGTTTTAGCGTGAGAAGCACCATAAATAATAAACACAAATATTACTCATTGAGATTTCAAACTACCCACCATAATCCATACAACAACAAAAAGAAAGGCCACCCTTTCTCCTTAACTAGCCCAAAATGATAGAAAACGCAATCACCCCAAAATACATGGCCCCTTAATCCCTACAGTTTCTAGGTAGTAACTAATTATAATTATTATCCAATTTTAGATATCTACAATGTAGTGGTGAGGGTTTACACCAGCTGGCAAAGTACTAGGATATATAAAGATACGAGACTAGCATAGAGCTGAAATACACAAAGATACAAGACTAGCATAGAGCTGAAATATACAAGACTAGCATAGAGCTGAAATATACAAGACTAGCATAGAGCTGAAATATACAAGACTAGCATAGAGCTGAAA
>JAOUQW010000025.1:1336550-1347990 GCA_028565825.1 Olivaichthys viedmensis | reverse complement strand
TGGTGGAGCTGAGGCTTGAACCCACGACCTTCTGATCAGTAGCCCAGTGCCCTAACCACTGAGCCACCACTGCCCAGAAGGATGATCGATGAATGGATGGATGGATGGGTAGACAGGCAGATAGATTTTACTCTGCTGTTACTGTATTTTTGTTTTTTTAAACTTGTATAAAAACTATAAAAAACACTCGAGATGGTGTGTTGTCGCCAATGACATCACAGCTGTGATCTTCTCCCGTAACAGCCGTAATGTCGTATGCCATCACACACTCTCGTGTTTTACTTTTTCAAATATCACAGCAGCACTAATATAAATGCTTCGACTAACTCAAATTGACTTAAATTCCACCAGTGGACGTGAAAATGCATTTAATTCCAGACCATTATTTTTCTCTCTAGCGGATGAATAAATGTCATGTGAACTAATGGCGATTATTTATAGATAAAAAATGACCCGTCCGGTCTCCATCTCTCTGTCTTCCCCCGTTCTCCGACCCGAGTGTCTCTAAATCAATCTCCAGCCGCTCTTTCCGTCCTGCTATCATTTATCTCTCCGACACGCGTCTCTGATTAATCACCTTCGCTTCTTCTACTGTCACGGGTCACCGAAACGCGCCATCATCGTGTCACGCTAACGGTCTTCTCGCCTTCTTTTGTGTTGCTTTCAGTCGTTCATCAAGCCTCCTCCTTCCGTTTCAGGCTTCGTTATTAAACCTGGCCACGCCCCTTGACTCATATCAAACACATCTCAGTCCCTGAGGTCATACTTCATACCATCAGTTATCATCGCTCACTTCAAAAAACACACAGGAAGTGAAGAAGAGAATAAAAGAATAGTTCTTCGGAATTGTATGCCATCTTCAAACTTGACCACACCCCTTTACGAGTGGGCGTGGCTGTTACACAGGAAGCCGCAGTTAATTTTCTGACTGCTAAAGAGCGACGGCCGTTTCTTACCATGTTCAGATCATTCAGTACGAGAACCCAACACAAATCCGTGTGTCCAATCTCAACAATAATGAACATTGGATGCAATGTTGGATGTGTGTGCAATAAATAACAATTAAACTCCTAATTTGTTTACAGCTTTCAGCGGTGAATCGTTGCAAAGGTCCGGTGATGAAAATATCTAAAGTCTTACAAACAGCTAATTAGCCCCGCCCCTTATCATAACACCTCCCAGGACAATAACACCGCTACAATAATAACTCCGCCCTTCGTCCTAATCTCAACCCCTCACCATAACCCCACCCATCATCCTAACCCCAATATCCACCCTAACCCCATCCTGACTACCCCTTAACTATAGGCAACTGAAAGTAAAATCAGTTAATTAGGTTATCACCTCGTGATTTTGGATCCGCCCACTGCCTTGTGATTGGCTTATGATTTTTTTTTTTAAACATGCAACAGGTCAGGAATGTTGAGAACCATGTTGTTCAATCGTGGCAAGTCTGGAATAGATGTTGCTGCTCCAACTGATGATTTTTGAATGATTAAGATGAGGGACAGGGTTACTGCAAGGGGCGGGGCTAGAGTGAGGGTCAGGGTTAGCACTCGTAGATTTAATTACAGTTGCATTGACATTAGGATTGTCTTTCTTTTTTTTTTTTTACTCCTGCGAGTAAAAAAAAACCTGTTTAATTTTTTTGCACTACATTTTTATGAACATATTCTAGTTTACTTCAGAGTGTTTAAAATAAGAGAATTAACTATGAACGTTGCTTTTATTAAACGGCAAAGGAAGCCATTTGTGTCTCAATTGTGAGGGGGGAAATGAAGACGGACATGCTTTAATCTGCTTAATATCCGTCGCGGGCCTCCAGCTCTCGTGTGCATTAATCACAATACACTCGAGGAAAAAGGCTCACGCCCCATTTATTTATTTATCCTTCCAATTATTTGTGGAAGCGACCCGGAGGCCTTGTCGTGCATAAATATTTTGGAATCGTATTTGCATGTCGTCATTATGGGCGTAATGTTAGCGTGTCTGTGTTTGAACGTTGCGACGACCTTTAATTCACCTCGTTCTTTGGAATTGAGTCCTTGGTGTGTTTCTTATCCCCTGAAAATGAACGCCCCCCCCCCCCCGTGGCTTGTTTATTTGAAATGAATAATCTGCTAAATACGATTAGCTTTCATTAGCGCTAATGTGACTTACACTCGGGCCTGTGTGATTTCTGTTTCTGAATGGAAAAAGAAAAAAAAGAACTCGGAAGAAATCCCGACTAATCCCCTTTTTAGCATGAACTTCTCCACTGGTGCTGAAGCGTACACTGTTCTATGACCCAGTTTATCTCAGAAATTATGCTAAATTCAGATTAGCTGAATAAAAGTTATGGATTAGCATTTAGTTTGAATAATGTACAAGCACTAACCCTGCCCCCACAGGATGGTAGTATCATGCATACTCACATGGATAACTGTAAACTAAATCTACCGTTAGCTTGGATTAAATAAGATAGCACTGGTTAAAAAATGAAATAGATACACTGGCAATATTAGCTGTGATGTAGCTGTGTGTGTGTGTTTTGCTAAAGAGTGCTAAAGGGCGTCAGCGAGTCGTTAGCGGAAACGTTAAGCCATCGATCAGAGGAAATGGAGGAGGGTTCTTTAGCAGCGTTGGCGCTAATTAAAAGCCCGTGTCAGGAGGAGATGATGATGTAATATGAATCCTTGGTCCATCAGCAGAAGGTGTGTAATGACGGCCGAAGGTGATCCCACACACACACCTGATTAGCCGTAATGATCTGCAGAACTGGTATGGATCCCGCTAATGGAGCTGAGAGACTGTCGAAGGGTTCGATCGCTCCTGTCCTGAGACGACACTTTAGCGCTTTATTGATCCCTTCTCACTTTTACACAACACATTTCTGCCCCCCCCCCTTTTTTTACGGTGGGTGGTGGTATCTTCCATCTTCCCTCACACCGGAGGCCTGGTGCAAGGTTCAGTTTTGAGTTCTCCCACAGAAAATTTGCACCGAGTGCCACATGCCGCCCCTGGTTAGCAAGACTAGCCTAGCGTTAGCGTGTTCTAGAACATTCATGGTATCAACTTTGACATTATAGGGGACATCAAGATCCTAAAGAGACAGTGATGGTTTGGTTTGTTTTGTGTCTGGCAACCTATTTACCATATGTCTTAAATAAATTTTTATTTGTTTGGAGTTTTAAATCAAGCAATCACCGTGTTTGTTGTGATTTCAAGTGATTTCATACCTTTAAAAAAAAATAAAGTAACTTAATACTGCAGTAACTGCAAATAAAACATTAATATAACAAGAAAAGAAAAAAAAAGTATTTATATCTCATGAGATGGCATGGTGGAACCCCGGTCTTGTTCCTGAACCTCTCTTTGAGGTGCCCCATTTGCTAAATTCCAAAACTAGCACATCTGTTTCAACTTAATACACACTCCTTAGCGACCACGGGGCGCTAATGATGGAATTTAGGAAGTACATGAGGATGTGAGAAAATCCTGGTTTATATATGTTACATTTGGACTCATATCGACTAGCAAAAGTGACTTGACTAGCAAAAGTGACTCATTGCCTGGAGGAGCTTAGCATCAGTGAGACAGTTTGCCTGTCTGGTTTCCCTATATTAACTCTATTAGCGTTATAGATGTGACATCACATGGAGTGTTTTTGGATGTCAACACATTTTCAACAGAGACGTTTGTAGAAATATAAGTATATCTTTAAAATATTTGCAGTTTTGTAGCGTGATGAAAGGGCCGTTTGTGAAACAGTTCTTCCCCAACTGTAGAAATCACAAAGCTACATCATGTGGTTAACTGTGGTATGAAATGAATGAAACAAGTATGAAGAAAAATCTTGGAATGAAATAAGAATATCCCCCAGGCCGACTCCAGCCTCAGCATTACTCATGACATTAGGTTAAAAAATGGCTCTGTTGAAGCACTGCACTGTGGCTGGGTGAAATGTGTGCAGGCGCTCCTCCATATCTGATGAAAAAAAACATTTCTTCCTGTTTTGACATTTGCATGGAATTTTGCCCATGGATTGGATGGTAGTCAGAAATACTGGGGTGTCTGTCAAAGTGTGTTAGCTTAGCCCTTTTACCAGACTCACAATATTGGTTTTGTTTCAACAATGATATTGTCGCCTCACCAAACTGGATTTTTCACTGGATTTTGATGTTTGAAAGTTGAAGACAGAAAACTGCAGTGGAAGAGCCAGAAAACTGTCTGCACCTAATGAACAACAGTAAAAATGTAATTTCCTTATGGGACAGAAAGAAATGAAGTCTAATGCTCTCTTGGCATCTGACAGAATCATCTGCCACCAAAGTCAACACTTAGACTGTGAGAGGATGTCTTATGAGAAACGGTGCCGCAGGCGGATGTTTCAGCTAAGTAACCATTTTCTGTGAAGTTTCTGTGAATCTCAGTGACAGGTCTGTTGGGGTCTGGGGGCACATTCCAGCCAACACTGTAGGGGACCTGATCAAAGTCAATGGAACAATGAATGTGGACAAATGTCAAATATTTTGAATCATCTTTCTGTACCCTTGGGAAGACGAATGACTGGTAAACACTTATTTTCGGCATGACACATGAGGTGGTCTGGTAATTTTGCACAATACCGGTTTCCCCAACACCTGACAAGGACCTTGTTAATCCAGGCAACATCTGAATCGACAAGACTGTTTCTTCTTGTTTCAGAGGCAGGCTAAATGTATCTTTAGGTTGCCTAGACCCCCTTACTGTACCAGAGACTGCTGACCAGCTGGAAGAGAGGTCAAATCCACTGTCATGGATGAGATACAAAACATCCCAGCAATGCCCCCCAGGGAATATCTGCCAAGAGAATGCTTCAGACAGATAGGGGATGGGGATAACATGGAAACAGAAGTGGTCCCAGGGGGTAGGATAAACCTCTCCCTCTCCATGGAATATACCCCTGACAGATAACATAGTGGGCTGTCATGGGAAAATCATCCAGTGGCTGCAAAAGGCAGGACTGAGTGACAGCACTGGGGCACGAATTTATGGAAGCCCTCCAATTGAACCAGGAGTGTACCATGTCAGACAAGATCCAAGGTGCAGACTGTGCAATAAATCCCCTGATACAATCCAGCACCAAGTAGCAGGGCACAACCAACCACCAGGGATCAGTGATCACCAGCCCTGTTCCTAAGGATCTACCATTCTACGGGATTCAGTTCCAGGCCAAATGCAGCAGATTTGATCCGGCTCATCAAGGACACTGATTATCTGCAGAAGATGTGTTCTTGGGTTTGTATCTAAATTCTGTAGAAAGGTGGACTTCCAGGCTTGATCACTAATGTGCAGGAACATCTGCAAGACCTTTAAGTCAAAAATGGGAGGGACCACAGAGAGTGCTGGAAACAACAAAGCTAAGATCCTATTGGACCACTAGATCTGGACAGATACACAAGTTATAGTGAACCAACCAGAGAAGAAAACAGCAATAGTGATTGATTATGGTGATCCCAAGTGACGGTAACATCCAAAGGAAGGAATACAAGAAGTTGCAGAAACACCAGGGACTGATAGAGGAACTAGAGAGAACGGGGAAGGTGAAAACCATCTGAACAGATACAAAAGTTACAGTGAACCAACCAGACACTAATAATAAATAAGGAGACAAAAACAGCAATGGTGATCGATATGGTGATCCCAAGTGACGGTAAAATTCAAAGGAAGGAATACAAGAAGCTGCAGGAACACTAGGGACTAACAGAAGAACTAGAGAGAACGGGGAAGGTGGAAACCAACATTGTCCCAGTGGTCATAGGAACATTTGGGGTTATGACCCATACGTTGACAGATTGGCTTCAACAGATTGCAGGAATGAGATCATTGATCATCTTAGGAATGGCAAAGATATTAAACCATACCCTCAAACTCCCAGAAGGTCTTTGGTAAGAGGACGGTGTGGGGGAAGATGAAAGATGCCACCACCCACCAAAAAAGGAGACAGGAATTTATTATATAAAAGGGAGAGAGGATCAATAATGCGTTAAGGACAGGAGCGATCGAACCCTTCGACAATCTCTCAGCTCCATTAGCAGGATCCATAACAGTTCTGCAGATCGTTACGTCTAATCAGGTGTGTGTGCGTGTGAGAGAGAGATCACCTTCGGGCCGTCATTACACACCTTCTTCTAATGAACTTGGGAGTCATATTGCATCATCATAAACACTGCGCCGTACCTTCAAACTCCCAGCAGGCCTCTGGTAATGAGGAGAGTGAGGAAAGATTTGTGTATATGTGGGTAAATTTGGTGGCCTCACCAACCAACTTTTCATTCCTTTTTTTTTTTTTGCTTCACAATATAACTGCAATATGATTCTTTTCTCAGCTCTGAATGTCGGCGGGAGTGAGGAAATTACCTTTCTCAGAAATTTCCCTGTAGAGAGAGACGTTTGAACCATCATTCTGAAGTGTCTGGGCTCATTTTCTTTGGTTTGATTGCCCATTGAGGTGAGACCAGCTATAATCTGACCACTAGGAAAACGCAAGAAATATAATTATATCTACATGCACGTACATGTACGTGTTCGATTGACTAAAACCGTTAACCGTAAGTCTGGCCACTTCGTTAAACAGCCATGACCAGGCATTTGATTTAATTATGTTTTTAATAACCAGATGATTAAAATGAACAAATGCACCAGTAAAAATGGATAAACGCTCCAGTATCTTTCCTCAAAGCTACTTTTGCTTGTACGGTGCTCCTCAGGTCCGAATATTAGGTTATTCCTAACTTAATTCACACCTTTTTTTTCTCCACAACGGCTCAATGAGTTTCAGCCTGCATGTGGCCGGGACGGCTCGTTTGGCTAATGAAGAACGAAAAGGCCAAGCACACATCATCCTGAGGAGCAATTTTAGAGCCGAACCCAGTGACAGAAACACCTTTACAGAGCCACAACCGAGAGGAAAAATAGCCCAAAATAGTCCATATTCTCACAAAAGAAAGACTTTAAAGTTCCCACTTCTGCTTATAGGGTCTGTTGAGAAGATGACCTGACGACATGTGTGTGTTGTGTTTGTCTAAACTTGGCCTTTCCAGGTAATGAAGACAAAATGCATACGCCTTTTATTTGAGTTTTTCCACCGCAGTAAATCACACAAATGGACAGGACACATGCCAGAAGTTATAGAAATAGTTGGGGCTGGAAGAAAAGCAAAGATGACGTGAAGTTTTGCACCTTGGATTTCTTTGCTACTGAAACCCCAGACATGACAGTTTACACTGGAACGAATTTGACTTGGGAAATCTCATTGTGAAAAGCTTGTGTGATCAGGACTCAAGGATACTTTTTTTTTTTAGTCCTCAAATTGACTGAGGCTGACTAATATACATAAAGTTTCAGCCTGCATGTGACCGGACGCCTCGCTTTGCTAATTAAGACCGAAAAAAAGCCAAGCACACTTCATTCTGAAGGGCACTTTGAGAGCCAAATCCGGTGACAGTTACACCTTTCAGACCCAGAGGTGAGAAGAAAAATGGTCCCTCTTCTCACGAAAGGTGAGAGCAGCAGTCAACACCTTCACAGCGCCTGCTCAAGATCCCTTAATGAACTATGCACCTCTCTCCCTACCACCTTCTGCTCCTCACTCATGGAAGATAAAATCCACCAGAACTGCCTGTAATGAGCCTAACGGAAATAATATATGTAACATGTGTAGCACGGGAGAAGAGGCGTCCACGCAAGTGCATGTGATCGGTGTGTTTATTTTTAGGTGCAATCCGTGAATCATAGTCGTTAAACCGAGCAGGGGTCAAAACACAGGCAGACAAACGTAGAGCAGGTAAATCCATACGGGTAATCAGGGCACAGGCGTGGGTCAAAACCAGGAAGTCAAAAACAATAAAGGAATCGAACAAACAAAAAGAGAATAACTGAAAAACAGGAACTAGAAACACGCTCAGAATTGACGGTATGGAAACACGACAAGACTGCGATGATAAACTGAACCCAGCGAGTTTTTATACGCAATCTGATTAATCGCTGAATTTCAAACAGGTGCGATCAGAACAAAAACTGAGACACGTGAGAAAACAAACACAAGCACATGACTACACGAAAGACACAACACACACAGACGTGCGCAGCTCGCCGGGAACTGCGGCGGGCACATAAATCGGAAGCCCGCAGCAGGGAGATTGACAGTTAGTATGACACAGAATTTGTTCACTCTGGTGCTGTAATTGTGTTGCAACCTAGTGGAACAAGAACTCCTGCAATATAAAACATAATATAATAAAAACAGAATAATAAATATTTGAGACCATTACACATATTTTCCAATTAAACAAAAGAGCAGAATATAGTCACTAACCCCTGGTGGAAACATATGAATGCTTACAGTGTGCTTGGAGTTTTCTGTCTTGGATTTATTCTCAGCTTAAAGGTAGGCTTGGGTAGTGTACTGTCTTGGTTCTTTTTAGTTTACTATCAGCCTGATTCTGTTGGCTGTAGTATTCTCTTAGTGTCTTTGTTGGTAAGTTGTTAATTAGTTTTCCCAGCTGTGTAATTAGGAGTGGTTTCGGCTCTGCTTAGGTGTGAATAGTGGGTGGGACTGATATCTACTGCAGAGTGGTTAGAAGTGTACAAGTTAGTGTTTCCCAAGTTACCCCTTCCATCCTAACCCTGCTAAAGTTATCCCAGCTTCACTACAGACTGGACTTCTCCTTCCTGGCTAAGTATCACCTCAATAACCTTCTCTTGGCTAAGTATTTGTCTTACTTATTTACCTCCAGTTCTCAATGATTTTCTTTCATAATGTGCCACACTCCAATCTCTGTTTTCATATCTCACAGACCCCGAAGACATCCTCCACAACATAGAGGCTCTACTACCAGTAACCTCATCTACCCTCCACTGTTGTCTTAATACAAAACAGTGGTGGTAGGTGGGCTCTGGAACTGCCAGTCTCCTGTCCGGAAGACTGACTTTATCGCTGTTCTACCTTCCCTTTACTCGCTCCACTTTCTGGAGCTGACTGAGACCTGGATCAGTCCAGAGAATTCAGCAACACCAGCTGCTCTGTCCTCCGCCTATCTGCTCTGTCTGTACTCCCATGAGCGCGATTACCCAGGCCGGCGTGCTCTCTCGGAGGACGAACCTCCGCAATAGAAGCACAGACCCAAAGTGCGGCGGTGTATTTGGTCACTTCCCCGCAGAAGGGTGTTTCCTAGCTGCATGGGTTCGGGTGCGTCTCGAGCAGTACTGGTGCTCAGCATGCTAGGCTGTCTCGGCCTGCTCCGATCAGGGCATCGAGGGAAGCGTGGCTATCGCGGCACACCAGGTTTTTTTTGCACATCCCGGTTGAGACCACGATGAAACGCGGAGATCAGGGCTCTCTCGTTCCAACCACTCCCCGCCGTAAACGGTCCTGAACTCTAGTGCGTTGTCGGCGGCAGAGCGCGTGCCCTGTTTCATCGACATGAGAAGCTCTTCAGTCTCCGGGCCCCTCTTGGGGGTGGTCAAAGACCACCTGGAAGCGCTGTATCAGCTTCGCATAGGACTGTAGCCCCTCTGCTCTGCTGCTCCACATGGCGGTGTTCCATTTCAGGGCTCTTCCAGTGAGCAGGGACACGAGCTGCAGCTTTTTATCCTGATCGCTGATCCCTCGAGACTCGAAATACAGGGTACATTGGAGGAGGAATCCCTAGCAGGTTGAGGGGTTCCCATTGTACTTGTCTGGCTGTGCTATGCTGGGAGGTGGCAGAGCGGCTGAGGGAGAGGTGTAGCCGCGGCCGGCTGCTGCGCAGCCAGGGCAGCTGGTGGCTATGCCGTGAGCTGAGTCAGGCAAGCGGTGATCGCATCCAGCCTTTTCTGTGCCTACTCTTGGAGCATGGCAGCCCAGCCTGCTGCATCCATTAGGCGGCGAAGTATTCTGTCACGCTTGGGCTGGCTGGGAACATGCAAGTGCGGGCTCTGCACTTGGAGACATGAGTCGGATATAATCAACGGGTTAGGCAACTCAGGGTCAGGGGACAGGCATTAGGTCGAGTGATCTGCAAACAGGGTGTCGGAGGCATAGACAGGTTCGGGAGTTGGTAAATCCGGTCGGGGGTCAAACATGGGTAGGCAGTCAGATAAACGCTTGGTAAGTCATTTTCCATGGGAGCAATACTTCGCACTGAGGTGAGTGTTGAGGAAGCTTATGTAGAGGGAATGTAAGGGTGTGCAGGTGAGAATGATTACGATGATGTGTTTGTGACGGGTGACGGTGATCATTATCCGGGAGAAGCAGAACGCGGAAGTGCGCGTGCTATCCTGCCACGTGCATTTGCTGCCGACCATGTTCCAGACCATCTCACAAGACCTCCTCCCCTTTATCACTTCCATCGTGAATGGCTCCATAACATCTGGTTATGTACCGACTGCCTTCAAGATGGCAAGAGTTATACCCATTCTGAAAAAGCCCACACTAGACAGCACAGAAAGTTCGAAAAATGAAGAAGTTCTTGAACGTGCTGTTTACAATCAGTTGTCTCACTTCCTCACCCAGAATAACCTTCAGGACTCTAATCAGTCTGGCTTCAAATTCAAAGTGGCACACTCCACAACAAAACTGCCCTTGTGGCTGTTACTGAGAAGCTTCACTTTGCTAGATCAGCCAAACTATCATCTGTCCTGATCCTTCTTGATCTCTCAGCAGCCTTTGATATGGTCAATCACACAACCTTCCTGTCCATCCTCACAAGCCTTGGAATTAGTGGTCCTGCATGGCGGTGGTTTGCTTCCTACCTGGAAAACAGGTGACTTGGAGGGGATCATCATCTGCGCTATGCAGACTCTCCACTGGAGTCCCTCAGTGCTTGGTCCTCTTCTATTATCCCTCTATACCAGCTCTCTCAGTGAGATCATATCACCACACATGGCTTCTCATACCACTACTATGCTGATGACACCCAACTCATCTTCTCCTTTCCTCCCTCAGACACTCATGTTTCTGTGCGGATCTCTGCATGTCTGGCGGACATCTCATCCTGGATAGCAGCTCATCACCTGAAATTAAATCCCAGCAAGACTGAGCTGCTATATATCCCTGGAGATGCAGCCCCATGTCAAGATTTAATTAAATTAAATTAAATTAAATTTTATTTGTATAGCGCTTTTAACAATGGACATTGTCACAAAGTAGCTTTACAGAAATCCGGATGTAGCACTCGATCCCTAATGAGCAAGCCAGAGGCGACAGTGACAAGGAAAAACTCCTTGAGACAACATGAGGAAGAAATCTTGAGAGGAACCAGACTCAGGGAACCAGGGAACCCATCCTCTTCTGGGTGACACCCGATAGTGGGATTATAAATCATACAGTAAACAGTCATATTGTCACGGTCTCCCTGCCCCGGACTCTCGCTTCCAGTGTATGTGTTGTGAATCATGTGTTTTTGTTTTGTTTTATCCACGTGTCTTGTTTTGGTTC
>JAOUQW010000025.1:1326060-1336450 GCA_028565825.1 Olivaichthys viedmensis | reverse complement strand
CACTGTGGACGTGTCCCAAACCACACGCCCTATTCACTATATACACACATAAACACCATCATCAGTCCACTGTGGGCATGTCCCAAACCACATGCCCTATTCACTATATATGCCACATAAACACCCTCATCAGTCCACTGTGGACACGTCCTAAACCACAACCCAAACTATTCACTATATAGGCTATTTTCAATGCCACAGTGCATTTTGGGTATTCATGATTTGCAGTGCATTGTGGGATTTACCACAGCTGTTGCAACTCACACACACACACACTGGATGAAAACACATCATCCACACTATTTTAGCCGCTCTGATCCTGACTTGTGTAGAAGTGCCCTAAACCCCGCAGGGAGGAAGGGAAGGAGGAGAGATAAAAGAGGAAATTAACAGATTGTTTTGATCCCTTTTTCTTTCACCGAGGTATCATGTGCACTAATATAGGGAACCGAATGAGCAGTGTTCACTATATAGGCCACATAAACACCATCACAAACACCGCACTGCATCATGGGTACTCTGTTACATCGTTACATCTGCTACATTTTGGTGAGGCCTTTGACGGGACCCTTCCTATAAACCTGCTGGAACCAAAACGAGAACTATAATCCGAAGCAGAACAAGAACTAGGAACAGAACCAGAATAAGATGAAGAACAGGAAACAAAACTAGAACAAGATCCAGAATCAGAAATAGAACCAAAACCAAAATTTTGAACTGGAACAAGATGAGACAGAAGGACAGAATAAGATCAAGATCAACCAAATCTAGGACACAATCTGTAACCGAAATTATAACCATGACCAGAAGCAGAACAAGAACTAGAAACAGAATCTAGACCAATGGCCAGAAAAAGAACCAGAACACACCCCAGAACTAAAACTTGAACTAGAAACAGAATCAAACCTAGAACACAACAGCCAAAATAACCAGAACAAGAACAAGAACTAGAAACAGAATCAAAACATGAACAATGGTCAGAACCAGAACCACAAAAAGAACCAGACTTAGAACCACAAAAAGAACCAGAACAATAAGATCAAGAACAAGAATCACAGCAGGAATCTGGACAGCTGAAATAACCAGAACCAAAACAAAAACTGGAAACAGAATCAAAACTAGAACAATGGCCAGAACCACAAAAAGAGCCAGACTTAGAACCACGACAAGAACCATATCTAGAGTTAGAACCCATATAAGTACTAAAACTGGAACTAAAAGTAGAATCAGAATCCCAAACAGATCAATTCTATCTTTCTTTTTTTATTTTAGATTCATGTAAATGTCCAAATTAATATTATTATTATCATTATTTTTGTTAGTATTATTATTATTATCATTATTTATGTTATTATTATTACTATTAATATTACTATGATCATTTTATTATTATTATTATTATTATTTCTGTTATTATTATTAATATTATCATTATTTATGTTATTATTATTATTATTATTATTATCATTATTTCTGTTATTATTATTATTAATATTATTATGATCATTTCTGTTATTATTATTATTATTTCTGTTATTATTATTAATATTATCATTATTTCTATTAATATTATTAATATTATCATCATTTAGGTTATTATTATTATTATTATTAATATTATTATGATCATTTCTGTTATTATTATTATTATTAGTATTAATAATAAAGAGTGGAAGTCTAGGTGATTGGCGATTGAAGCGGTGGTGGTTTTGATGAAAATAGACGCTGTACGTTAGAAGAGTGAAAACTGCATCTGGACGTGGCATCAATTCCCCATCTATTCATCTGCACTGTTTCCATGGAGACGCCGTATCGACGCAGTAAAACGTGGATGCATATTCCCTCGACGGCGCCCACACACTCTCTTCGTTCTCTGGCTTTGACTCGTCAGAGCGGTGCGGAACAAAGCCGGACACTTAGACACTCTCAGGGTTCTGATGAGGCGTCACGCGGCGCCGTTTGCTAAAACGTTCCCATTCATGTAGCGGGAGAACGGACGGCTCTAAAGCCTCACTTTAGCTCCGACTCGCATCGTCGTGATGGATGGGAATTAAGTGAAGTCATCTTTCAGAGAAAGTGGGTTCTCCATCCAGCTGTGTTTATGCTAATGCTAAAGAATGTCAGAAATGCAAACACACCTGAAGATCACAGCAAAGTGGTTCCTCTTTCCTTATGGATAAAGAGAAAACGTGCAGCCAATTACCCGTAAACTGTCAATCATCTGAACTCAGGAGCATAGCCCCTCCCCCCCTTAATCATCACATCACCTACACTAATGCTATAAACAGTGATTGTATTTGTTCTACATCCTACTCTTACCTTATTTCCTCCAGGAACCAGAATAAGATCAAGAGCAAAACCAGAATCAGAACTAGAACAAGAACAGGAAATAGAACTTGAATCTGAACCAGATTCAAAATAAGACTAAAACTTAAACCCAATCCAGAACCAGAACCATGACAAGAAAAGAACTAGAATCAAAACTAGAACAAGAAACAGAATAAGAATCCAAACCCCAACAGCCAGTATAACCAGAACCATAATAGGAACTAGAAACAGAATCAACACTAGAACAATCACCAGAACCATGACAAGAACCAGACTCGGAACCCCAAATGCTGTAGTGGTAAAAGTAGCAATGATATTTGTTTTACATTGTAATTCTTTCCTTATTTCCTCCTTATTTCCTCTTCATTTCTTCCTAATTTCCTCCTAATTTTCTTCTTATTTCTTCTTTATTTCCTCTTCATTTCTTCCTAATTTCCTCTTCATTTCTTCTTCATTTCTTCCTAATTTCCTCCTAATTTTCTTCTTATTTCCTCCTTATTTCCTCTTAATTTCTTCTTCATTTCCTCCTAATTTTCTTCTTATTTCCTCCTTATTTCCTCTTCATTTCTTCCTAATTTCCTCTTCATTTCCTCTTCATTTCTTCCTAATTTCCTCTTCATTTCTTCCTAATTTCCTCCTTATTTCCTCTTCATTTCCTCTTCATTTCTTCCTAATTTCCTCCTTATTTCCTCTTAATTTCTTCCTAATTTCCTCCTTATTTCCTCCTAATTTCCTCTTAATTTCCTCCTTATTTCTTCCCAATTTTCTCCTTATTTCCTCCTAATCTCCTCTTTATTTCTTCCCAATTTCCTCTTAATTTTCTTATTTCCTCTTCATTTCCTCCTAATTTCCTCCTTATTTCCTCTTAATTTCCTCCTTATTTCTTCCTAATTTCCTCTTAATTTTCTTCTTATTTCCTCTTAATTTCCTCCTTATTTCCTCTTTATTTCCTCCTTATTTCTTCCCAATTTCCTCTTAATTTCCTCCTTATTTCCTCTTAATTTCCTCCTTATTTCCTGTACATTTTTTATTGCACATACAGACCAGCATAACTGCCTGTAATAGTTATCCAAGTGATAAAGGCAATGTTTCCACAAACTCAATCATTGTGTTCCAATCAGAAAGAGGTAGGCAGCTGTTCTTATGAATAATCATTTTCATATTCATGAATATTCAGATGATAAACGTCTGAAGTTGTCGATTTTAAATCAGTTAAAGTCAGTATTCCAGAATAAACTGTTTTTTTCTCCCTGTTTTTTCTCCTCCGTTTTTATTTTCCTCTATAAAATTCTGTCAGAAGCTCCGGCTCAGTCGTGTGCAACTGGCTGCCCTCTAGCTGTCAATCATCCTCCCTCAGGAGCATAGCCCCGCCCCCTTAACCATCACCTACACCGTTTAAATCTGCCCTCTTCTGTACGGGAACGTCAGAAACGGCTCTAGAGGGCCCCTAACACGGAGGTGCAGTGTTAAGTGAGGACACTTTGCTTTGGTGACACAGTAAAACAATCCAGCTTTAGTGAACAGTCACACAATTTCTTAATGATGAAAATAATATTTATAACATTTAGTCAGGGCACACGAGTATGAAAGAGAACTAGCATGAAATAATTTTATTTGACAGCCCGTGTTGATGTTCGGAATCCCAGATGAAGAAATAAACCCTCAGGGGAAAAATAAATGTTGATGTTAATTACAGCAGTTACTGATTTTAGGTGCTGTATTTTAAAAAAGTTGGATGTGTCTGTCCTCGGCCGCTCGTTCTGTTAGCCGCCGCGCCCAAGAGCTTCACAGTGTGCTCTAATTAATTCTGGATTATCAAGGTGATGTATGAGTTCATTAATGGTAGTGTGTGTGTGTGTGTTAATTAACAGTAGAGTAGGTGGGTACTGTAATTGCGTGCTGCATTTTTAAAAGCGTCCAGCGCTGATGTATTAGTATGTGCAGAGCTGAAAGTCCTTCTTCTCCTCTTTCTTTTTGTGTCTTACCGTCCATCTTTCTCTGTCCTTTTTCTTTCTTGCATGTTCTTTCTTTCTTTCCTTTTTTCCTCTTCCTTCTTTATTTCTCATTTTCTTTTTCTTTCTGTCTGTCTTTCTGTTTTGTCTTTCTTTCTTTTTTCTATCTTTCTCATTTTATTCTAATTTACTTCTTTTCTTTCAATTTTCTTTCTTTTTGCTCTTTCTTTTTTTCTTTGGTCTCTTTTCTTACTTTCTTTCTTCCTTCCTTTCTTCTTATCTCATCTTTCTTTCATTTATTAATTTTTTCTATCTCTCCATCCATCTTTTTGCTCATCCTCATGATTTTTTCTATATTTTTTGTTTTCTTTCTTTCTTCCTGTTTGTCTTTCTCTTTTGTCTTTATTTTTCTTTTTTCTCTCTCATTTTTTCTTATTTATTTCCTTTCTTTCTTTAATTTTTTCTCCTCTTTACTTTCCTTTTGTGTTTGCTCTTTTCTAATTTTTTACTTTTTTCTCTACTTTCTTTCTTCTAATCTTTGATCTAATGTCCCTTCCTTTATTTATTTTCATCTAATCTTTCTTTTCCTGTCTCTCTTCTCATCCTATTTCGTTATTACATTCTTTATTTCTTTATTACATTTTCTCTTTTTCCTTTTGTTTATTCACACTATCTTTTCAAACTGTTACATTTTCAAGCTCTCAAAATGATTTTTTTCCTTCTTTTTTTTTTTTAAAACTTCCATCTTAATTCCATCCCTCCATGGCTGTGTTCCAAACCGCATATTAGCGTACTGAATAGTAACCATGGCAACCATTTTATCGTACTTTTTAGTACAGTAGTATGGCGGTTTGGGACGCAGCCCATGACTATGTGTGATTGGCTGGCTGTCTTTACATGACATCATCTTGTCACTTCAGAATATTCTACAGAATTCACTTTACTTTAACACACTTGAGTGTGTTTCCTGTTTGGCGCCATTACTTTTCCCGCTTCTTGTGTGTCTGTGTGTGACAGGAGCGAGTATTTACACTGATCCGACTCGTCACACACTCCTCGTCCATCACCGCCTGTCCTCTGATGTTAATTGGCAGTGCTAATTCTCCGACCGCGCACTATTAAACGTCTGATCTGCGGTTCCGCGGCTGCGGGGAATAAATGGCCGTCCATTAGCGGCTCGCTTCCTTTCACGGATTAGCTCCGTATTGATTTTGGGCAGCCATCTTATTTTTTTCTCTCTTCCCTCCATTCTTCTATCTTTCTATCGATCCGTTTCTAATGTGCGGTCGGTCAGAGTGTGACTGTTCGTTATTCACGATTTCGTGCTTGCATTCACCCTGCTGTCAGCGGAGACGCTAAACGAAAACTAAAACCGCCGTATTTATCGGAAAAGCTCGAGTAAATAAAAATGGAGTGCATATACACAAACACACACGTGTTTAACACTTTCTAGACAGGCAATGTGAGGGGCAGAGACCACCTAGCCTGACATTACCCTTACAAAAGAACCCTTGAGGACCCATCCAGGTTACAGTGTTGAGCTGGCTGGCTAGTTTCCTCAGTGCCTCAGTGTTGTTTTATTTTAAAACCTTATTTTATTTAATACTTTATTTTATACAGTGAAAAAAGCTAACTACCAAGCTAGCTAGATATTTGGCTATCTATGTTTAGCAACCCTCAGTAAAACACTACTCCGCTAGCTATATTTAATACCTTATTGTAGGAGCTATTGTCTTGCCAGCTAATTTGTTAGCTAGCATATTTAATAGCAAGCTAACACAAATTATGACACAATGTTTTTTGTTACAAGGGAAATTTTCTAGCTTTCTAAAAGGGGTTCTACTTGAAATCATTTCTGAAAAGGAAATGGAGTCAACATGGAAACTTTGTGGACGCAGCAAGTTTTTTTTTAGCTAAATTTACCGAGCTTGGCAGAGTGTGTGTAAGCGTCTCCTCAGGACACACACTCGTCACTCTGTGTCCTGAGGAGATGAGTGTCACACACTCGTCTCCACTCGTCTCCTCGGGACACACACTCGTTCCTCAGTACACACACTCGTTCCTCAGCACACACACTCGTTCCTCAGTACACACACTCGTTCCTCAGTACACACACTCGTTCCTCAGCACACACACTCGTTCCTCAGTACACACACTCGTCTCCTCGGGACACACACTCGTTCCTCGGGACACACACTCGTTCCTCAGTACACACACTCGTCTCCTCGACACACACACTCGTCTCCACTCGTCTCCTCGGGACACACACTCGTCTCCACTCCTCTCCTCGGGACACACACTCGTTCCTCAGTACACACACTCGTCTCCTCGGGACACACACTCGTTCCTCAGTACACACACTCGTCTCCTCGGGACACACACTCGTCTCCACTCCTCTCCTCGGGACACACACTCGTTCCTCAGCACACACACTCGTCTCCTCGGGACACACACTCGTTCCTCAGTACACACACTCGTCTTCTCAATTCCATCAAAGCTAGAGAATCCTTCCTGCATGAGCCGCTTCGTCCTTCACAACACTGACGTGTGTTTTCATCAGGTAACACACGCTGCGTCCATATGTTCAGCTCATTCAGTGCTCTGATCTCCTGCACGAGAACGTGTTAATTACTGAAACTGCCTCCGTCTGTATATATTCACAACCCTCCCTATTTTTCCTTTTTTATTTATTCTACTTATTTTCTACTTCCTCTCACTTTCTCCTTGTTGTCTCACTTCCACATGCTATGCTAATTGGTGTGACATGCACGTAGGCAGGTGCCGCTAATCAGCTATAGGATATACTCCTGCTTTTTAACATGCGTTTAACAAGCAGGTTTTATCCTCAGGTAAAACTTTTCCCAATTTGCTAGGAAGGACAGCTGTATTAGCAGATTTTGGACAGATTTGAAACAAGCGTTGCTCATGTCCTTTTTTCTGAGAACCCAATCCCATAATTCTGTGGGGGAAAATGGCCGTGCCACCGACCGAGGAACATGTCTACAGATGTGACCTTTAAAAGCGCCCAAGCTTCCCGACTTCTTAGGCTAATCTTATCATGTTAGTTATTTTTCATTTACTTTAAAATGGATATTTTAGTTTTATATAATTGCCTCACAATTTAGGCTAATTTCATATTTTTGCAAGCTTAATTTTATATATTTACCTTCTAACTTTTTAGGCTTATCATGTACATTAGTTTTACAATGTTGTAGCCTAATTGTATATGTTTAGCTTATTAGACTAATTGCAAATAAAAATAATTTTTTTTATTTTTATTTTTATATACTTACGTTCTGACTTCTAAGGCAAATTTCATTCTTGAACCTTAAAATCTCGTGTCTTAAAATAAACATTTATCTTACAACTTTCTATTTTAATTTTAAATGTTTATCTTCTAATCTTATACATTTCAAATTTTTATTTATTAAACTACATTTACTCTTAATTTGCTATCCTAATTTAAGTTAAGATACTTGGTTAAGATATATAATTGTATACTAGATGTATGCTAATTCCTAAAGTATTGATCTTTAAAACTTCTTAGTTTACTGATTTAAGTTTAATTTCTGACTATTTAATCTAATTTTATACAATTTACATTTGCGTTAAAATATCTAGCCTTCCAACTTAGGCTCAGTTATATTTATTTACTATATACGTCTAATTCTAATTCTATTTATCATAAAAGATCCTAGCATAATTGTGTATATTTACTCTCTGAGGTTTTAGGATGGGATTATACATTTGTTTAATTTGTGGATTACTTTTATATAGTTAATTGTAAACATAAATTATTTATTTTTTAAATTTTTTTACGTTTACCTTTTTTAATTTATATACTACCCTTGTGACTTATAATAGAAATCTAGTACTTTAACCTTTTTTTTTATTTTATTTTATTTATTTTTTAACTTAATTGTACATTTGGAGAATCTAGAATTTATAAAGAATATCTGACATTTCTGTAATATTAAGATATCAAGCCATAAAATTCTGACCCTCAATAAGGTCAAAGCAGATACAACTTTTCAATTATTTTTTTTACTTTTAATTTGACCCATAATCGTAGTATAATCTTATACATTCACAACAATTTAAAAATATTTTTCCTTTAGTGTTTAGCTTTTGGTATCTATACTCCAGATTTTGCTGCATAACCTTCTACATTTATGCAAACTTTTCATTCCACTCAGAAGTGAGCACTTCTCCTTAAAGGTCAGGTTCTGCCCCTCTCGAGTGCTACGCTCTGTCCGTCTCCTACGCCACTGTATCCTTTAAAGGGAAGGAGCCTGAGGCGCTGTATTTGGGCTGCAGCCAAACTCTCCATCTCTCTCACGCTGAAATGTCAGATGATGGAGAACCGCGGCCTCGCTCCAAATATTTTAATAACTCTGTTTAGATCCCATCGCGGCTGACGACACGTATAAATTACAGCATGGAAAAAAGAAACAAGGCCGGGAACACCACACACACACACACACACACACATCTCGACGAGGGCGGTGTTCCTTATTTTCATCAACTGGTCTGATAAATCTGACAAGGCCGAAGTGATTCATCATGGATACGCCGCTGCGTTTCCTTTAACAGCCTCATTGTTTAGGTGAATAGTGATTTTATAGTTGTGTGTTAGCAGTTAGCATTTATTAGACAACGCAAAATAAACAAAATGAGACACGTTGGAGCCTGCGGTGGTGTGTGTGTGTGTGCCTTTTCTTTCCTTTCTACAATGAACCCTGACTCGTGTATCTTATTCGTGTATCTGACTCGTGTATCTTATTCGTGTATCTTATTCGTGTATCTGACTCGTGTATCTGACTCATGTTTCTGATTTGTTTATCTGACTCGTGTATCTGACTCATGTATCTTATTCGTGTGTCTGACTCTTGTATCTGAGGTGTGTGTCTGACTCTTGTATCTGAGGTGTGTGTCTGACTCGTGTATCTGACTCTTGTATTTGAGGTGTGTGTCTGACTCGTGTATCTGAGGTGTGTGTCTGACTCGTGTATCTGAGGCGTGTATCTTATTCGTGTGTCTGACTCTTGTATCTTATTCGTGTGTCTGACTCTTGTATCTTATTCGTGTGTCTGACTCGTGTATCTGAGGTGTGTGTCTGACTCTTGTATCTGAGGCGTGTATCTTATTCGTGTGTCTGACTCTTGTATCTGAGGTGTGTGTCTGACTCGTGTATCTGAGGCGTGTATCTTATTCGTGTGTCTGACTCTTGTATCTGACTCATGTGTCTGAAGCATGTATCATAATCGTGTATCTGAGGTGTGGATCTGACTCGTGGATCTAATTCATGTATCTGATTTGTTTATCTGATGCGTGTATCTTATTCGTGTGTCTGACTCTTGTATCTGACTCATGTGTCTGAAGCGTGTATCATAATCGTGTATCTGAGGTGTGGATCTGACACGTGTATCTTATGCGTGCATCTTATTCGTGTATCTGACGCGTGTATCTGAGTGTGGTGTGATGAACGTGGGTGTTAATGCCAGCTCTGTTCAGGTCGATAGTGAGTGCAGTGATTAAGCGGCCATGTTTAGTGGTTCTGGTCCGGGTGGGCTCGGTGTGATCTGAGGGATCGTTTCAGTTCGGCTCGGCCTGCGACGCTAATCGATACCGGATCTGTTCCCTCGTGCTGCATTCCCAAAACCCAGACGCATTAACATGCAGGTCACAGACGGGGTTGGGATATTGATTTAAAAGCATGTGGAGGACATTTTTCATGGAGAGACAGATGAGCGGTGGGCTCTGTCCCCATTCACAATAACACGAAACACACAGTAATACTACTATTATTATCACTACCATTATCCAGTATTATCATTATACTGATATCAGACATCACTGATCTCCATCTGCATCCACACAGCATGCTTTACTGTTATACCTCACAACGCTCGCATCTTCTTCTTCCCTCCTTTTCTGTGCAGTCCGAAGTGTTTATCGTTTAACTCCATTCACACGTGGTTCTGTAGAGAACTTCAGTGAGAGCTGCACTGTGGATTTTTGGGTTTTATATGAACTTTATACTTTTTAAACTATTTCAGATTAAAGTGTGAAACTTTTCCCACTGAAACTCACTGACGCAATGTTGGAGA
>JAOUQW010000025.1:1283158-1293710 GCA_028565825.1 Olivaichthys viedmensis | reverse complement strand
AAAAAACCCTGCAGCTTTCCACCTCATCAGTAGAGAAAGTGGGCAACACGTTAGTAATTAGCGACCGCAGTAAGAGCAGATTTGATTGCTAGCGGATACAAAGCATAATAAACACTTATTTAAAGACGGCAAAACAGAACAATGGCATAGAAGAGGGGGTAGTAACAGTAGTAACCATGGTAACCTAGCCTGTTTGAAGTAAAACGCTGTTTGTGGATTCACACTCCGCCTTCTTGAAATTGCCTTTAACACACTTCGAAGTGCACACTCCATTGTGTACGTAAACACTACCTTCAGTAGAACAATTTAAAACTACACTTTAACTCGTAACGAAACTCACTAACTACGCGGTGTCAAGCGTCCAACTGCATAAATATCTAGTTATTTCATTTTTTATAAATAAATAAATAAATAAATAAATAAGCTAATCATTTTTTAAAAATTCCTCAGCAGACAAAATCTCTGACTGGCAAGCTGACTGAAGGGACAGACCTTGGTATGATCATGATATTGTGTTTTAAGAAAGAAATACAATGGAAAAAAGTAAGAAAGAACAAAACAAAAATAAAAAGAAAGAGAAAAAAATGACAGAAAAAAATAATGAAGAAAGAAAAAAATGGGAAAGAATGAACAAATGGGAAAGAAAGGCTAGAAGAGAAATAAAAGAGAAAAGAAGAAAAAAGAAAGGAATGAACAAAAGAATGAAAATAGAGGTAGAAAGAAAGGAAGGAAAAAAGAACGAAAGAAAAAATAGAGCAAAAAAGAAAGAATGATGAGAAAATAGAGAAAGAATGTATTAAAGAAAGAAAGAAAGAAAGAAAAAATTAAAAAGAAGGAACAAATGGAAAAGAAAGAAGGAAAGACAAATGAAACAGAAACAGAAAAGAAGGAGAAAAAGGATGAAAGAATGAACAAAAATAGAGGTAAAAAGAAATACAAATGAAAAAAGTGAGAAAGAAAGAAGAAAGGAAGCAAAACCAGAAGAACCAAAGAACAAAAAAGAGGGAGAAAGAAGACACGAGAGAGAGAAAATAGAGAAATAATGTTTTAAAGAAAAACAGCAGAAAGGAAAATAAGAAATTAAGAATGAATAAATAGGAAAGAAAGAAAGAAAGAAAGGACAGGGAAAGAAACCAAAAAAATGGTAAACAATCATTCTTCAGTCTATGTTCGCCAATATTTTTCAAACTTTGAACAGCATTATGAGAATTTCTTTAAATGTCCTTATGCTGTCTTCATATAAAGACAGACTTTTATCTCAGTGCCAATACGCCTAACTAGGCAGCCTACAGCGGTACGATGGTATACCGTGATAGTTTAGCCTGTATGCTAATATTGCTGTATATACAGTATGATGTATATATAGTATAAGCAATTATCTGTAGTGTTAGACTGTGTTTGTGTTCAAACGAGACTCTGAAGTGAAAAAGTGTTAACAGTCGTTGGCTGAAGTGTGCACTTCAGAGCATTTGGTGACTTTTTGTCTCTTGGCGGAGTTCCTCGTGCTCGGGGGAGTGAGTTGTGAGATCAGACAGCTTGTCTTGGTGTAAAATCGTGTTTAAAAAGTTGAGCCACAGATGCCACTATGAGCCCATCCAGGCCGGCGTCTGAATCACATGGCCTCGAAGCAAAGCCTGCTGGGAAGTGAGCGGGAGGTAAAGTACTGCACTCTCCATCATGGCTCTGATTCAACCTGGAGCCGGCTGCCCGCCCGGGCGCACTCGTTCGCTCATTCACTCAGCCAATCAGGTCACTCCTGCAGCCTCTCTAGTTAACACTCTCTCAGTGGGAGTGGACCGGGGTTTGGGCGGATCTGTGTTTGTGCCAAGACGCTGACACTCAGATACACGCAGGCGCTTTAAAACCGATTTCCACTTCATCACATTAGTTTTCATCCAACAGCATTTCAAGCTTAAATCAACTTTGGCTGCGTCTTATTACGGTTTCGGGTTCACCCTGAAATGCTGTCTACCTAGGCAGCCTACTTGTGAATATTGTCATGTTTTTTTTTTTGTATTTTAAGAAAGAAAGAAAGAAAGAACTATAGAGAAATAAAGAAACAATAAAGGTTATAAAAAAAATAAAAATAAATGGGAAACATAGAGAAAGGAAGATAATATAAAAGACAAAGAAAGAAAGAAAGAAAAGAAAAGAACAGAAAAATGTATTATGGAAAATGAAAGAAATTAAAAGAGAAAGATAAATTTAAAAAAATAGAAAGAAAGAAAGAAAAAGAAGAAAAAAAGAAAAGAATAGTGAAACAAATAAATAATGAAAAGGGTTCCTCAATGGTTCTTTGGATAGTTAAGGGTTCTTAGCTTCATAAAAGGGTTCTACTTCTGATAGGGTAACCCTCTCTGGTATGGTTCTAAAAAAAAGAAAGAAGGAAAGAAAGATGGGGGGATGAAAGAAAATGAGAAAAGAAGTAGGCATGAAAGAAAAAAAGGAAATAAAATAAAGGAAACAAGGAGAAAGGTTGGAGGAATGAAAGAAAGTAAGAAAAGATATAAGGATGAAAAAAAGAAAATAAAAAAGAAAGAAAGAAATGTAGAGATAAAAAGTAAGAAATAAAGGAGAATTAATTTAAAAAGAAAAAAAAAGGAAATAAAATAAAAGAAAGAAGGAGAAAGGGTGGAGGAATGAAAGAAAGTTAGAAAATATATAAGGATAAAAAAAGAAAAGCAAAAAGAAAGAAGGAAAGAAAGGTGGAGGGATGAAAGAAAGTGAAAAAAGAAGAAGTAGGGATGAAAGAAAATAAGAAAATAAAAAAGAAAGAAGAAAAGAAGGAAAGAAAGAGAAAGAAAGAATGAGAAAGGGTGGAGGAATGAAAGAAAGTAAGAAAAGATATGAGGATAAAAGAAAGAAAAGCAAAAAGAAAGAAAGAAATGTAGAGATAAAAATAAATAAATAAAGGAGAATTTTTTTTTTTTTTAAAGCTCTTTAGCTACATTAGCCTCGTAGCCTTCCTTCAGTGTGCAAAACTAAAATGGCAAAAAATAGCCCTACATTACTACATTAATCATAGACATTGATCACTCAGGAATGATAATCAATAATCAGTTAGACGGAGAGAAATTCAGGAGTCTCACAGCCCCGATGATAATCTCTCTCTCTCTCTCTGCCTGTCTCTCTCGCTCTCTCTCTCTCTCTCTGTCTGTCTGTCTGCTGTAAATGATTGGGTGAGTTCCACTCGCAGTGTCACCCAAAACGACCCTAAAAGCTGAAAGTCAATCCACGATTACCCCCCCACCCCCGCTTTCACAAACTCAGCCCGGCCGTTAGTAAAGCGTGGAGACACAGCAGCAGGTCTTTTTCGTTTTGTTTTTTCTACCCCGAGAGAAATATGGCAGCGTGTCTGAAGCGCAGCTGCTGCCGGAGCGTTCGTAATGAGACCCACATCAAATATGGACACGGGCGGCCATTAATGACAGACAGTGTATAAATATTGCAGGGAAAAACCTCAGTCTGAGTGCTGAGGCAGGATGAAGGGCTCCGTGTTAATCATTCAGGGTTCTCGGTGCTAGCGTGTTGGTATGCGCACTATGGCAACCTGAACATGCCTTACACCACTGTGACCTTTAACCCCTCCAGCAAGGCTTTCGCACTGGAATGTTTAGATAGTATTCATACTGTAGTACTGCAGTGTTTTTCTTTTTTTGTCTTTCTTTTCTGAACTTCAGTGAATGTGTGGATTTTTGGGTTTTATATAAACTTTATACTTTATGAATTATTTCAGATTAAAGTGTGAAACTTTTCTCACTGAAACTCACTGACGCAATGTTGGAGAATTTAAATTCCAGCTGCCAGCTGATGATGTCATAATGGGCGTTACAGCAGCCGACCAATCAGCAGCTTCGCTTCAACCCCCATTCGGTCCTAACACACACGCATTATAATCACACACTTTATCTGTTTCTTTCTTTCTATATATTATTTCCGTAATTCTTTTGTTTCTTTCTTTTTTCCCTACATACACTGTCCTTCCTTTTCCCTTTTCATTCATTCTTTCCTCCATCTTTTTCTTCCTTTCAAGCCTACATCTTCCAACTTAATTTCATCCCTCCATCTTTTATTTCATTCATTCATTCTTTCATTCATTCTTCTATCTTTTCTTTCTTTTTTCCTCTTTCATTCTTTCACTTTTTTAAATTCTTTCTTTTATTAATTCTCCTTTCTTTATTTCTTTTGACCTTTCTGTCCTTCATCACTTTTCTTACTTTCTTTTATTCGTCTACCCTTTCTGCTTCTTTCTTTCATTTTCTTTCATTATTTTCCTCTTTCCTCCCATTTTTCATCCTTCATTCTTTCACAATTTTTTTCTAACAGCCACTATCTCTTTCTCTTTCTTTTTTTATCCCTCCATCTATTCTTTCTTTCTCTTTATTCCTGTCATTCTTTTGTCCCAACTTTTTTCTTCACTTTCTTGCATTCTCTTTCTATTCTTTCTTTCATCCCTGCATCTTTTCTTTCATTTTTTTATCCATCCATCTTTTCTTTCTTTGTTTTTTTTGTTTCTTTAATCCCTCCATTTCCGCTGTATTTCCTTCAGAAACAGTTAGTTCATTATTAATATTTCGTTGTTTGGTAGACTTCCTTGTTTTTTTGTCAGAGCGACTTACTAAAAGCTCCTTTACATGACTTTATAATTCTCATATCAAATGTGTGTTTAGAAGTCGCGGTGTGTGTGTGTGTGGGGTTGAGCCGAGCTCTCGTCCCCCAGAAGCCTGACACACACCGCCCGTTACATCACCGCCCTCGTCTACGCCAAACACGAAGTGACATCCGCCTCTGAAACACACATCAATAAAAAACGAGCCGCCCGCGGAGAAGCGGCCCCGAGGCCTCAGTCAGACACACACTGCACTCTGAAGGGCACTTCCTCACAGCGGAGTGCGCACTCAAGCGGAAAGTGCGCGGGACCGAGCGGCGGTCCCTGAGGTACTCCGTAACGTCGAATGGGAACCGGGACGCTGACGGCTGTGTGTGTGTGTGTGTGTGAGGGCTCGTCTCTGCTCGCCTTTATTTTAATTAGCTCACACACCCTCACACACCCACACACACACACAAAGTGCTCAGGGTCTGAGACTGTCTCACATCCATATTTCACAGGTGTGTGTGTGTGTGTGTGTGAGACAGGGGGTATAAGATGCAGTTGGTCATGAGGGTCCGTGTCTAATATGCACTGCTGCATGCCACAACACGAATATCACACACACACACGCACACGTGCACACACACACACACACACTTAGTCAGAGGCACACTGGCTACACACTCTGCTGATCCTCTCTCTCTCACACACACACACAGAGAAAATATATGAAAAGACAGATTTATAAATATGCAGATAGACAGGTAGACAGACGTCTGATGCGATGTTTATAACTCCACTTCCTGTTTCCGAGCTGAGTTAGCGAGTCGGCGGACACCGTGTGATCCCGCTCATCCGTCAGGCTCCTAGTGAACATGTCACACGTGTCCAAACCGAACCCGGAGCCATCAATCAGGTGGTTAGCTACGCGTCCGATCACGCGTCGAGGTATTTTTAGCCGTCTCGTCTCCGCGCTCCGCGAGCGTGAAATTGAACAGCCAAGAGCCGACAGACACAATTCCAGCCTGGAAGTGAGCGTGGAAATGACTTCCTGTGATGATGACGCGCTCCGTTCGGCCAGCGTGAACCTCCAGACGGCCCACACACACACACACACACACACACACACACACAGTTACTGTTCTTAAGATAAAAAGGCGACAGCGATGTGCATGCCGTTCATTTTGTTTATTTTAAAGAATAAATGACGAAACCCACAAGCGAAATATTAAGAATCAAAAGATAAAAAAATATATATTACAAATAAAAATAGTAGGAATTTTATTTTTAATAAAAAATTTTTTTGAAAACTAAAAAGAGAAACAATGCCAGCGCCCCTTTTTTCTTCTTTGCAATAATTTTTGTTTGAGAATTAAATTTTTCTGACGCTTTTTCCCTGACTCTCAAATGTGGGCGAGGCTTAGACAGGGTTTTTTTGTTGCTTCTAGATGTCCTCTGATGCTTTTAACCACGCCCCCATGAAGGCGGGGCTTAGAAGAAAGGCATACACCTTACATGTCAGTTGGTCAACTGGAATTTGGAGCGGCAATTCCTCTGACACGTTTAGCCACGCCCACTCAGCAAACCATGCCACAGTGTTGCCAGTTTCACAGTTTTCCAATTTCTGAAATTGGTTTACATTTGACAAAAGGTATGCAGAGATTAAAAAAAAGAAAAAAGGTCAAACGAACGGCAGTGAAGAAAGAAAGAAAAAAGAAAGAATGAAAAAAGAAAGATAAATGGAGAGATAAAAAAGAAAAGAAAGAAAGAAAGAAAGAAAAAACAAATAAATGGAGGGATGAAAAAGAAAAAAGGTAAAAACAAACAGGTGAAGAAAGAAAGAAAGAAAAAAAAAGAAAGAAAAATTAATAAATAAAGCATTATGGAGGGATAAAATAAAGGTAAAAACAGAGGTGAAGAAAGAAAGAAAAAAGAAAGGAAGAGATAAAAAAGAAAGAACGAAAACAACAGTTGCTGCTACTGTTATTATTCTGTGTAAAAATGATTATTGATATTATTTTGTCGTTATTATAGTTATTATTAACTTTATTCCTGATGCTATATTGCTAATACAGCTGTCTGAATTAATAAGAAAGAGACAGAGAGATAGAGTGAGAGAGAAAGACGGAGAGAGAGAGGGATGAGAGAAAGTGAGGGATTGAGACGGGGAGAGTGAGACGGCTAGACAGAGACAGGCAGAGATGGAGATTGCTTGCATTAGCATGCGGTGTGATTCTCTTGTGGATCTGAGGTTTTTTCCCCCCAGTTTTCTCTCTCAGCAGCTGCTGATGTGTTTCCTCTCCTGCTGCACTCTCTCTCTCTCTCTCTCTCCATCAGATCCCTCCATCATGGCGCTGTCAGTCAGCGTCGCGCTTTATCGGGAGCCATACTGCAGCAGGGGAACGCCACTGACACTTTTCTGTCAGGCTAGCACACGGCTAACGCGACCACATCAAATAAGCAGCGAGCTTCTGGAACATTCCAGGACATTATACAGGACCGAGTGAGTGGGGAGACAGGAAGTGACACGTCATGAATCCCAAGGACCCCATGAAAGTTATTGTATTTAAGCTTGCTAGTTATCTAGGTTAATGTTTCATCTTTAGCAGTGTAGCGCCACTTTAATTAACACCTTCTTTTTATTCATTACTGCGTTTTATAGAGTGATAGGAGCCAACTACCACGCTAGCTAGCTAGCCACATATTTATGTTTAGCTAACGTACTCCAATGACAGCCACTCACTGTAATGCTAGCTAGCTTTTGTGATTAGTTACCCATTTTTAATAATTAAACAATTGTTCATAAATTCAATCTAGTCGTGTTTTGCATAAAGTACTACTTTTTAAGGTAGTCAGCCTACCGAACACAGCACTGCGCTAAAGTTAGCCAGCTGACTCGTCAGCTTAGCTACCATTAACATTACCTCACGATAAGTATCTATATGACTAGGTAGAAGATCACTTGTGTGCTTGCAAACTAGATAACATTTTACTAGTATTTTTTAGCTAACTAATTTCATCTAGCTAGGGTTAGTTTAACTATTATATTGTGTGATCAAAAGTCGTAGCCGAGTTGGCTAGCATGCTAGCGTGAGTGCATAGGCTCACTGTAACCCCCCATGGTGTATTTCGGCGGCGGTGAAGCTCCTCAGGCCGAATGAGGCTAATTGACGACGACTGTGCGATATTCCTTCAGAGAATTAGCCAATCGATGCGTGGATACGTGGGTAACGCGAGCTCAGCGCACAGAGATGTCCCATCGATTTAAACAACACGGCCATATTCCAGCTCGAGTAAAAATACCGGCTAATTTGTCACGCCGGACTGATTTTTTTTGTCTAATCGAGCATTATGGTGCATTATGGGATTGATTTACACGCTGCTCTGTGTTCACAGTCGGAGCAGTAAGACTATCCCGCTGAAATGGTAAATATAGAAATGCACTTTAATACACACGTCAGCAGGGGAGGAGGTGGTGGTGGGGGGTGTATATAAACACAGGGATCATGTGCAGGAACTAAACCTGAGCTTCATGAAGGAAACACACTGAACCTGCACCGAGCTGAAAGGGACGAAGGAAAGGAGGGAAGAAAAGACAAAGAAAGAAAGACAGGATTTAGGGATAAGCAAGAAGGAAATAAAGATAAATGCAGGGATAAAAAGGAAAGATGGATGAAAAAGAAAGAAAGAAACAAATCTAGGGTGAAGGGATAAAAGAGAAAGATGGATTAAAGAAAGAAAGAAAAAGAAAGAAAATAAATGAAGATAGAAAAAAAAGAATGAATGGAGGGATAAAAAAGAAAGAAGGATGAATGAAGGGATGAAAAAGAAAGAAAGAACAGATGGGGTTAAAGAGAGAAAGAAAAACAAATAGTGAGTGTGTGATTATAATGAGTATGATTATAGTGAGTGTGATTATAATGAGTGTGATTATAATAAGTGTGTTATTATAATAAGTGTGCGATTATAGTGAGTGTGATTATAATGAGTGTGATTATAATGAGTGTGTGATTACAGTGAGTGTGTGATTATAATGAATGTGTAATTAGTGAGTGTGTGATTATAATGAGTGTGTGATTATAGTGAGTGTGTGATTATAGTGTGTGTGTGTGTATACATACATATATATATATATTACTGTGTCTACTTGTAAAGCTGTATTTGAGGTGATAATACGAAACTTACTTTATGTTCAGAGAGCCTTCACTGCTGCAGTAAAGCTGTATGATAATGGCAACTACAAGACAGCCTTGACTCTCTTCGAGGAGGCTTTGACTGAGTACTACAAAGCGGACGCGGAGTGTCGAGCCCTGTGTGAGGGGCCACAACGCTTTAGGGATCACGATCATGTGCTCTACCGCTACACCCTCTATGAGCTCATCTCAGGTACAAAGACTTATGTTCTCCTGTAAGCAACACTCAGCATCTTAGCTACCAATATTTATGGTCTCCTACACTTAACACTCAATATGTTGCGTACAAATGCATTCTCCATCAAAGATGCATAGGCATTCTTTTTTAAAGGGAATATTGGGTGTGTTTTTTATTTGCTAAAATTATTCACAGTGTGTCTGAAATAGCACCCTGCTCCCTAGTCCCAAATTTGGAGAATCATGAACAATGCTACATGGTTCACAAGGAATACTGAGCAGGTTGATATTCCATTTTCATGGTTTTTATGTGAATAAAAGGTCAACAATAAAAGCTAAGCACAGATCATTAGAATGCAACCTCCCTCCTCTTCCTAAGGAACAAACATCCTGTTTCCCAGTGGGTTTGTCTTTAAAAAATAAAATAAAAATTAACCGTTGGTTATTTGCACTCACTTTCATGTGTTGAATATGAATCACTCTCTAAACTTGGATAAAAATGCAATTGAAACTGTGGTACTTCATGGCCTTGCTGCTCTGTGATTACATGTATCCATATAAGACAGGGCAGCTGGTTTCTGTGCTTAGCTCACTTGGATGATCTCACTGGGCTCTGAACAGGAAAGCTTGAGATCTTTTTCCCCGCTTTGCCTTTTTCAGCATTGCTGCTTCTGTGAAATTAAGTACATGTCAGTAATTTCACTATGAATACAATTAATGGGCCATTACGTCCTAGTTAAACACAAAATAATGTGTGTTGACTGATAATATGCAGAGTGAGTACTCAATTTTAAAGACCTGTTAAGAGAAAAGGCAGGCACACCATGGTAATTGAGTAGTAGATAACTGTCTTGTTGACTCACTAGGCACTTTGACTTTTCAAATTAGCTGAAATGACAATTCACTTAAATTTGTTTGCATTGTACCATGTCATCCATGTCTTGCCTTATGCCAGGAATGCACCATGTGGAAAGCCTTTAAGCTCTGAGCCTTTAATACTTTGTGGCTCAGTATTAATGGGTTGAATTATGCCTTCCAGATCATTACACACAAGTCCTGCACTGCAAGCGTGAGTGTGTGAGAGATTTGGCCTCACGCCCCGGCCGCCTATCCCCGATGGATAACTACCTACCACTGCACTATGATTACCTGCAGTTTGCCTATTTCCAGGGTAACGTCTGACATAGGCTAATTCACAAGTATAATTTGGGAAAAGGGGCCACTGTTCACTCATATAAATCTTAATACAAAACCTTCACTGTTCATTTTATATGAACCGTACACTATGACTAACATCAGCAGTTGTAATGGTATGAAAAAACTGTAGAAGGGAAATTGGCAGAGTCTCTCAATTTTTTTTTCTTTTCTTTTTTTTCCGTAGAAACAAATAATCCAGCTTTTAATCAATTTTTTCTGGAAAATGTTCACTTTTGGGTTATGCTTAGGAGTATACATAGAAGTTACAGTATTAGACAGCTCAATTGAAATAACTCACAAAGATTTTAATACAAGACTGTGTGTGTGTGTGTGTGTGTGTGTGTGTGTGTGTGTGTGGATTTTAGCCTCTTTGTGATGACCAGATGTTTCTATA
>JAOUQW010000025.1:1257238-1272762 GCA_028565825.1 Olivaichthys viedmensis | reverse complement strand
CTCTGACCCCAGCTTACCAACATGCTGGGATATGCGAAGAATCAATTTCACTGTACTGTACTTGTATACGTGACAATAAAAGGAGCTTTCTATTCTATTCTTAAAACATTCTAACATACCATAACTCTAATACACGCTAACACAACCTAACATGAACGCTAATATACTCTAACACACTTAAACACGCTCTACTACATGCTAGCGCACTCTAACAATCTGAGCTCAAGTTCATCACACACAGAACAAAGCTGTGAGGAAGAGAAAAACGTGACTTCCTGTGTCTCACCGTCAAACTTCCTGTGTTTAGTGGTGAAGACGGATCTCATGGCGCCGCTGCTCTCCTCCATCAGGTGCTCCAGCTCGACCTTACTGCGCTGTGTGAGGGCGTCCTCCATCTCCACCCCGCAGCACGTGTACTCCTGAGAACACACACGCAGGTGCTCACCTGTGGAGACCACACACACACACACACACACACACACACACACTTCATTACACCCGAAGCTTTCCCCCAGATCACACAGCAGCCGAGAGGAACACCAACTGGAGCTAATGATGCGTTTCAGCTCACTGTGACATCATTAATTAGTGACGCCCCATATCAGTCACCCAAGTATAAATATGCATACATTTGCATAAATTTGCATCTCAAGGATGTGTACTGAAGTGGCAACAACGATCTGTGTGTCTGTGTGTGTGTGCTTCCTCCAGTGCTCTGTCGCTTTTACACAACAGTTCGGCCCAAGATACAGATACAACCAGGACAGGGGTGTGCCGATATATCAGTTTTTAATGTTATCTACACACACACACACACACACACTCCCTACGTGATCGGAGCTCTGAAATGTAAATACCCTGAAGTGCTGACTGAGGAGACAACAGCTTCACGACAAAGTGTACACAGTTATCGCAGTCATCAAGGGGAGTGTGTGTACGAGCAGCATTCTGAATATGAGAACTGGCTCCGTCCCAAACGCTGGAGTTCACGACTAGTTAGTGTTCTGACAAGAACGTCAGTTAATTTAAGGCTCCGTCCCAAAGCTAAAATTCATGACTAGCTAGCGTTCTTATCTTTGTCTCCTCTGTCAGGATTTAGCTGTGTGAATTTATGCAGAGCGCTAATCTCATAGGCTAACCGCTAATTAGCCTGTTAGCTTGCAAGCTACAATAGCACAATGTTATTCTCTCAACATCGCTACTGTGAAATGTTACTAGTTAAACTAGCTGTCTAACAGCTATGCTAGTGATGCCATGCTAGCCTCCTTTTGTTCACAGGCAGCTCAGCTAGTGAACGTTTGCCGAGTCGGCTTGCCTGGAAGTGTGCGGTGGCCATGTTGGGTGCCATTTATTCATTAAAGCGGCGATTATGCGAATGTGCACTGTGTGTGAAATTAAAAGTGCGGTGACATTAAAAAGTGCTGAATGTGCGAGTTTTAAATCTGAGTGACAGCAGCAGCACGGCTGGGAATAAATACGGGTGTGGTGAGCGTGGTGGTCCTTCAGTGGTCCATACAAGGTACAGCTTTTGAGCAAGCTGGAACCTCTATCTCGGTTCTGTAGGTGAAGTTTAGCTCCGCCTTATTTAATACCATTTTATTTAATTCTTTATTTTATAGAGTGATAGTAGCTAACTACCTAGCTAGCTATCTAGCTGTTTACGTTTAGCTACTTTAATGACAACCCCTCGATATACTGCTAGCTAGCCAGCTAGCTATACTTAATATGTTACTTTATGGACATATTAGCTAGCTAGCTATTAATGTTTAGCTAAAGTACTCCAATGACAACCCCTTGTGGTAAGGCTACCTAGCTTATTTTAATACCAAGTTAACCCATGCTAACAGTTTTTGTCCATATATGGAAATGGCAAAAAGGCTCTTTCTGGGCATTCCGTGAAGGCCATAGATGGAAATGTGGGCGTGTCTTTGAGTCCATAAATAGAAATAAGAGCAGCTCTGAGTGGGCGTGGCTTGAAGGCAATAGATGGGAATGTGGGCGTGTGATTGACAGACAGATACAAAGCCAGACAGCCATTTTTAGTGAAGATCATGTGACTATGAGCTGCTCTTTAATTCGTCAGTGAGTTTCTAACTCGGTTTGGTGTTAAAAACAGCACGCCGGTACAGAACGATGTTCTCTGACTCGCTGTGTGTGTGTGTGTGTGTGTGTGTGTGTGTGTGTGTGTGTGTCAGCACCGAGCCGATAAAGCGTTCATCATGAGGGAGATGGAGCGACGGATCGGTCAGGAACCGCAGAGGAACAGAAACCTGATCTCCCCGTTAATTCACTAATAAACTCACACACACACACACTCCTCACACACTCACCGCAAATACATCACCATCGATCCTCCATCACACACACACACACACCCACACACCCACACACACACACACACCCCCACACACATACACACACACACACACACCCACACACACACACCCACACACATCCACACACACACACCCACACACACACACACACACACACACACACACACACACACACGCATCAGAGCCAGCAATGGAAGAGTGAGATCCTCGCCTCTTGAATTCCAACTGATGATGTCATAATGTACCTTACAGCAGCCGACCAATCAGCAGCCTCGCTTCTACTCACACACAGTGGAACTACACACTGATTAGAATCCTAACACACACTCACTATAATCACACACTGTCTCTTTTTTCCCTCCTCTATTTCTTTACAGAGGACTCGCTCCCTACGTAGTGTCCCTATGTAGGGTGTAGTGAGGCAACGTGATGTACAGGACACTGCCATCTGGACTTCCTCCCTACAGTCCCACGTCCCCTTACACACTCCCCCACTGAGACTGAGAGCCGAATGAAACGCGTCCGAACAAGACGCAGGGAGAATTCCCCGAACCCGACACCAAACATATGCTGCTGGCGCTACGCTAACCTTCACAAAACATCCAAAGACGTCTAGGGTTCAGGACTGTGTGGTTGCGTTCCAATCCTGTATTCAACACTTCCCCTCGTTCACTTACTGAGCTAGACACTAAGCAAACATGCTACTTACTCAGCTAGACACTTAGCAAACCAGCTACTTACTGAGCTAGACACTTAGCAAACCAGCTACTTAGTACATTAGCCAATGAGCAAACTTTTTACTTATCATGCTAGCCGCTTAGCAAATCAGCTGCTTAGCACTCTAGGCACTAGCAGCTACACACTCCGCTAGCCTAGCGAGTGAGGATAAAGATGTGGAGATGTTCCTCTGCCATTTTTAATAATTTCTTGGGTATTTAAAAACAAAATATGAACCGATTTATTCATCTACATAAATGATTTTTAATGGTTTAAAATGACGTTCTGGGGAACTTTAAAGTCTGTGAAGACGGTAAAAAGTTTGTGTTATTGCACCAGCAGTGTGAAATACTTTGTGTTAGAGTTAGTTGTGTTTCTCCGTATTGCATCAGATATGTAATGACTTTAAAACCGCAATAACCAACCCAAAGTCGGGGACTCTGAAAAACCCCCGACTTCCTGTTCTAACTTTAAACACAAGGATTTAACCGGATTTATTAAACTGGATTTATCAAACTGGAATTCCTCGCTCACTGTGTTTATGGTACAGCGATTTAAACTGCATTGATTTTGGTGTAAACACTGTTTATAGTGTTATTTTCATTTCTGACCACGGCACTACACATAGCAAAACGTTTTCTTCGAGTTTAAGTCCACACTGAGAGCGGAAGCCATGAATCAGCCTGAACCAACTGTTGTAAACTGTTATAAACACTACACAAAACTACGTACAGAGTCAGCTGTACATTAACCTTAGTAAACACTACATAGGAAGACTAGTGTACAGCAACACCCCACTATATAAGGAGCCTAAATAGGGCCACTAAATAGGGAGTCTACTGGACAGCAACACCCCACTGAACACTATATAGAGAGCCTACTATACATTACATAGAGACACTAAATAGGGGGTGTACCATGAATTATCCTCACTAAACAGTACATATGAACATTACATAGGGAGTCTTCTGTAAATTACCCTAATTAAACACTACATAGGGACACTACATAGAGAGCCTACTATACATTACCATCACTAAACACTACATATGGGGTCTACAGTACATTATCCTTACTTAATACTACATAGGGACACTACATAGAGAGTCTATAGTACACTACTCTTACTAAACACTATATAAGGACACTACATAGGGAGCCTACTGTACATTACACTCACTAAACTGTGTGTGTGTGTGTGTGTATCTGAAGGTTATAAGTGTTAATAAATCTCCACAGCAGCAGTGTTCAGTGTTCAGTAAAAATGAGGAGCTCATTCACACGCCATTAAACACACACTCACATACAAACACACACACACACACACACACACACACTTTCGAGCAGGAAGTGAAGCTATGGTCCAGAACGTGAAATAAACTAAAGTTCATGAGGTGCTGAAAACTTTTCTGAAAAAGTGCCTGAGTTCCTGAATAAGTTCCTGCAAAAGTTCCTTAGTACCTTATAAAAATTACTTGAGTTGCTGAAAAGTTCCCTTGGTGGAAATGTGACTATAGGACCAAGCCTCCTTTGAGAGCACCATGCTGAAGGGACACTACATATGAACACTACATAGGGAGCCTACTGTACATTACCCTCACTATTTTATCACTATACAAAAAACTATACAGAAACAATAAACACTATATAGGGACACTACTTAGGGAGACTACTGCACATTAACACCCTCATTGAATACTGTATGTCTCTGCTCTCTGATTCTGTCTGTCTCTTTGCATCTGTCTGTCTCTCTGCTCTCTGTATCTGTCTCTCTGCTCTCTGTATCTGTCTGTCTCTTTGCATCTGTCTGTCTCTCTGCTCTCTGTATCTGTCTCTCTGCTCTCTGTATCTGTCTGTCTTGTTCCCGTCTGTCTGTCTGTCTAATGGCTGTATCTGTCTGTCTCCTCCCCAGCTGTCTGTCTCTCTACTCTCTGTATCTGTCTGTCTCTCTGTATCTGTCTCATTCCTGTCTGTCTGTCTGTCTCTCTGCTCTCTGTATCTGTCTCGTTCCTGTCTGTCTGTCAGTCTCTCTGCTCTCTGTATCTGTCTCGTTCCCATCTGTCTGTCTCTCTGCTCTCTGTATCTGTCTTGTTCCCATCTGTCTGTCTCTCTGCTCTCTGTATCTGTCTCGTTCCCATCTGTCTGTCTGTCTCTGTATCTGTCTCGTTCCTGTCTGTCTCTCTAATGGCTGTATCTGTCTGTCTCCTCCCCAGCTGTCTGTCTCTCTGCTCTCTGTATCTGTCTGTTTGTCTGCTCTCTGTATTTGTCTGTCTCCTCCCCGGCTGTCTGTCTCTCTGCTCTCTGTATCTGTTTGTTTGTCTGCTCTCTGTATCTGTCTGTCTCCTCCTCGGCTGTCTGTCTGTTTGACTAATGGCTGTATTTTCTGCTCGGGTGAGATCAGCAGTGTGGTTATTGTTTAAATATTCGTCCTCTGTAGGCATAATGGAGTGTACATGTTCTCACTTTCTGTCTGTCTGTTCTGTCTCTAACTGTTTCATGGACAATAAGCTTTATTTTTAGCGTTTAACATTGTGCAGCGGGGTTTATGACGAGTGTGTGCTGAGGGACCACACACACACACACACACACACACAATAAATAAAAAGTGCACAAAGCTGTTGTAGAAGAGAAAAAAACCTTGACTTGTTCTGCAATAATGTGAACAGGAGTGATCGTGGGCTCTGTCTCAAATCGCACACTATGCACTACATTCTAACACTATACACTATGTAGTGGACTATCTAGTATCTGGATGTTTGTAGGATAGTAAAGTCTCAAATCTAACACTAATATTTGCACTGAAATGACAGATCGCTCTGTCTCTTTTCTCTCTGTCTTTTCTCTCTCTTTTGTCTCAGCTATCTGTCTCTCTGCTTCTTCTATCAGTCTTTTATCTGTCCCCTTTGTCTCCATCCCAATCTGTCTGTCTCTTTATCTGTCTCTTTGCATCCTCTATCAGTCTTTTATCTGTCTCTCTTGTCCCCTTCTGTCTCTGCTCTCCCTCACTTTCGTCCCCAGCTGTCTTTCTCTTTCCTCACTTTATCCATCTTTTATCCAACCATGGACTGTTGGAGGAGCTACGCGACCTCGGACTGTTACGTGAGCCGGGCCTCGGGACCGTGGCATTGCATGCTGCCGCCGACCGTGGGAGGGGAAGCCAAAAGTGGTGTGCAAGGAAGCGGAAGCGGGTGGGCATCCGTGCTAGGCTAAAGGCTAACCCAGCTCTACCATCCATCCTTCTCTCCAACGTTCGCTCTCTTGACAATAAACTGGACTACCTCAGACTTCAGCTAACAACCCAGCGCAAACTCAGGGACTGCTGTGTTTTTGTTTTTACGAAGACGTGGCTCAACAGCAGCATTCCGGACGCAGCCACCTCGGCTGCTCGGACCACATCTCTGTTGTGCTAATTTTAGCATACAGACCACTGCTCAAATGTGCTAAACCGGTTCTGAAGCAGGTGAGAACCTGGTCCGAGGGGGTCATCTCAGCACTTCAGGACTGTTTTGAGCACACAGACTGGAACATCTTCTGGGAGGCTGTCTGGCTCTCTGTCTCCTTCATCCCCAACTGTTTGTCTCTGTCTCTTTCATTCCCAGCTGTCTGGCTCTCTTCTCTCTCCATCCATCTCATTCATCCCTAGCTGTCTGTCTCTCTAGCCCTTTTTCATCACCAGCTGTCTGTCTCTCTTCTCTCCATTCGTCACCAGCTGTCTGTCTCTCTGATCTCCCTATCTGTCTCTTTCATCCCCAGCTGTCTGACTCTTTTATCTCTCCATCCATCTCATTTCTCTCCAATGGTCTGTCTCTCTGCTCCCTACATGTTTTTTTTTTGTCTCCAACTGTCTGCTTTCTCTATCTGTCTTTTATCCATCTCTTTTGTCCCCAGCTTTCTATTTCCCTATCTGTCTGTCTCTGTGCTTTCTATCAATTCTGTTCATCTCCAGCTGTCTGTCTCTCTGCAATCTCTATCTGTGTTTCTTTAGTTCCTCACTGTCTATTTCTCTTCTCTCCCTATTTGTCTCTCTGCTCTCTCTGTCTGCTTCTTTCATTGTCAGCTGTCTGGTGAAGTGCGCACTCCTTTAGAGGAAGTGAGTTTAGCGCTGGACCCAAAGGGAACTTCATTTATGACTTTATTTCATTTCGAACGGATTTTAAATTCCCTTTATTCGTCTTTAAAGCTCCTAATGGCTTTAACACCTTTCTACCTCACTGAGTGTCTGACCGGCTGTGTTCCAAATCCAGCGTTAACCTCATCAACTGCTGCCTGACTGAACACTATAGTTCAGGGCTCTTTAATCTTATCCGCAAAAAGGTTGAGGTGTCTGTGTTACATGCACCACGTTGCCCATGGTTACCAAGACATTGTGCATCACTTCATTTAAATAACGAGGGCGGAGCTTCGGCAGCAGACTGTCATGACATCTTTACCTGGCCGGAAAGAAAAAAAGGGGAAAAAAAAGAGGAAAAAAAAGTAAAGAATGTCAATCATCTGTTGCTTAAGCTTCGTTTAAATCCTTCATCTGTTTATTATCTTTCTCCTTCTTTCTTTCCTTTATTCATCACTCCATCTTTCCATTTCTCAAACCCTCACCTTTATTAAACCTTTTAAAACTTCTGAAACTTTCAGTTGGTTTTCTCCAATGATCCTTTCTTTCTTTCTTTCTTTCTTTCTCATGCATCCTTTTTTTTCTTCCTTTCTTTTTGTTTGCTTTTTTCGTCCTTTCTTTGTCTTTCTTTCTTTTTTTTCTTTCTCATACATCCTTTTTTTTCTTTTCGTTCTTTTCGTTTGTAGCTTTTTATTTTTCTACTTTTCCTTTTTTTCTTCCTAGCTTTCTTTCTTTCTTCCTTTCTTTTTCTTTCTTTCCTTCTTTCTCATACGTCCTTTCCTTTTATTTATTTATTTATTTTTCTTTCTTTCTCATACGTCCTTTCCTTTTCTTTCTTCCTTTCTTTTTGTTTGTAGCTTTTTCTTTTTTTACCTATCAATCTCTTTCTTCCTAGCTTTCTTTCTTCCTTTCTTTTTCTTCTTATATTTTTCCTAGTTTTCTTTCTTCCTTTCCTTATTTTTTCCCTTCCTTCCTTCCTGCCAGCTAAATATGTCATAAGGGTCAGCTGCTGAAGCTTCGCCTCCTTCGTTTCAAGATGATTTTGTTTGTTATTATGAGTCTATAAACTTAATAAACTAAACTCATACATGGAGTGCGTCTTTATATTTAAATATTTTGTAGGCTACATTATCAATCATATTAACTGACTCTGTGTCTCGCTCCCTACCTCGTTCCCTACCTCGCACCCTACCTTGCTCACTCCAGTACAGTGGGAAAGAGAGTGGCTTACTGATTGCACGTCGAGATTGTAAAAGCGGCATTGAAGGTTTTCTGCCCAATTTAAAATGTGATATTTACATCTGGCAATCTGCAGCCGGAAATTGAAAAAAAAAAAAAAAAAAAGCAGCTCACGGTGTTGCTGACTGTGCACAGAAGATTGATTTTCGTCATTATTATTTTGGGAACTTGAGAACATTTCTGAATGACTGACCGGCTGTGTTCCAAATCGAGCGTGTGTGTTTTTTTATTTAATCCCCTTTCAGTTTGTTTCAGTCGAGTGTCGTTTCACTTCCTGATAAAATGAACATCAGTCCTCTAATCCTGCTCACACACACACACACACACACACATACACTGCATCAGCACCCTAATCCCTTAAAGCGTGTGCTGAAGCACTCTTACTCGACCCCTCACTCCAGCGCTCAGTGTCTGTCTCAGATCATTCCTCCCAAACCCCGGCGTGTTCAGGCCTCGAGCTGACTGACAGTCACACACAGCGGGGTGAAAGGTCACCTGCCGGAGTGTGATGCCTCGACAGTGTGTAAGTGCACATTCACACCTCTTCTTTTTTCTTTCTTGCTTGCTTTCTTTCTTTCTCTTCCTTTCTTCTTTTTTGTTTATTTTTGTTTGTGTCTGTCTGTTACACTATTCATACTTTCTTTTTTCCTTGCTTTCTTTTTCTTCCTTCATTTTCTTTCTTCCTTTTTTTCTTCCTTTCTTTAATTTTTCTTTCCTTCATTTTGTTCCATCTGTTACTTTCTTCTACTTTTTTCTTCCTTCCATTACTTCCTTGCCTTCATTTCTTTTACGTACTTTCTTTCATTCTTTTTCTTTCTTTCTTTTTTTCAGATGATTTCCATCATGTTAGGAAATTTGAATTCCAACTGCCAGCTGATGCCATGATGATCTGCTGCTTAAGCCCCTCCTCCATCCGTCATCTTTCTTTCTCTCATTCTTTCCTTCTTTTATCCCTCCAATGTTGTAGAGGCTGTTTGTTTTCTCCAGAAATCCTTCCTTTCTATCTTTGTTGTCTGTTTTTGTTTGCGTCTGTCTGTTACACTTTTCTCCTTTCTTTCTTTCTTATTTCTTCCTTTCTTTATTGTCTTTCTCTTTTTCTTTCCTTCCATTTTTTCTTTCTCTTTTTCTTTCCTTCCTTTTGTTCCGTCTTTTTACGGAAAAGACATCCTTTTACTTTTTTACTTCCTTTTTCTGTCCTTTCTTTTTCTTTCTGTCTTCCATTCTTTTTTTTCCATCTTGTCGCTGCCACGGTATTCCCCTCTAAAAGCGCAGATATAGTTTGGAAACGATTGATAGACGCCGTGAAGTGTTCAGTCAGGCAGCAGTTGATGAGGTTAACGCTGGATTTGAAACACAGCCGGTCAGACACTCAGGGAGGTAGAAAGGCGTTAAAGCCATTAGGAGCTTTAAAGACGAATAAAGGGAATTTAAAATCCGTTCGAAATTCACTTCCTCTAAAAGAGTGTGCACTTCACTTTCACACTGACTTTTCAATTCTGGTCTATTCACGGCTTCTCGGATCCTGCGTGCGTGTGTGTGTGTGTGCGCGCACTCGGAGAATGAAGAGTCCTGATTCTGAATTACACACTCATTTCATGTCTGATGAAAAACAAATTGTGTCACTGGTGCTCTGAGACCGAGTAGGGCTCATGCACAAACACACACACACAGACACACACACAAAAAACACACACACACACACACACACACACAGATATTGCCTGGAGACCCTCCTGTCCCACACCACTCAACTGCAGTGAGTGTTTGTCAGTGTGTGTGTGTGTGTGTGTGTTCTTGAAGAATGACGTGCTATATCCCAACCAGTCTGGCTTCAACTCCACAGAGACTGTCCTGTCGACTGTTGTGGACACGCTGTAATCTGCAAGAGTTGCCGGAGAGCCCTCGGTTCAGATTCTGACCCCCCCCTCTCTATCACAGGAACTACACTCAAATCGCCCAGGTCCTCCTGGGAAGATCTTACAAGGTGTCATGCAGGAGCCGAAGAGTCACATCAGGTGATAACCGGCGTTCCTCAGGGATCTGGGCTCGGCCCGCTCCTCTTTTCACTGTACACCACCACAGTGGGCCTCTCTTATCACCTGCTATGCTGATGATGCTCAAAGGATGCCTCAGTCTCAACACACGGTCGATACTTCGCCACTGAATATATGCAAGAGGTTTTTATGCCAAAATATTGTTTAAAAGTTGTTGTTTTTTAAATCAAAAGTTAAAAAGTGGTATCCGCCGCCTTTCGACCTAATTGAGGGTCGAAACTTTATGGCTACTTATCTTCAATTGTCAGATTATAAACTTATCTAGAAACCAAGGTCTCGATTTATCATCGCCCAGTTCATTTGAGAAACTGATCTAGACATTCAAGGTTTAACGATTTTCATACATAATGAACGTCCAAAACAGTGCATCGAATTTTACAACCGTATCATCGATACACCCCTCGGTCTCGTCGGCCGACATCAGCCTGGATGAAGGATCACCAACCTCCAACGCAACCTTTTAAAGACAGAGCTTCTCGTCCCAGCAACACTGAGCTGCTGTATATCCCTGGAGATCCTGGAGCATCCCCGTGTCATGGTCTCGCCATCTCCCTGGAGAACTCCATGATCACACCATCAGACAACGCAAGAAACCTTGGGGTGGTTCTGGACAATCAGCTATCCTTCCTTGCTAGCTGGTCATGCAGGTTTCTCCTTTACAACATCAGGAGGATCTGACCTTTCTCTCCATGGAGGCCACTCAGGTGCTTGTTCAGTCCCTCGTCATTTAGAGATTGGACAATTGCACTGTGCTACTAGCAGGTCTTCCTCAGCGCTCCATCAGACCCCTGCAACTGATCCAGAACCTCCCCAAGTTCTCCCACATCACCCCATTGCTGCGTTCCTTCCACTGGCTTCCTGTAACTGCATCATCAGATTTAAAACACTGAAGCTGGCCTACAAAGCCAAAAAACAGACCCCCACCTACCTGAAGACACTTATCAAAAACACGCTCTGTACCACGTTCCCTTCAGGCCACAAGCACGGCTTGACTCGACCCTCCATCCCTCAAGACTTGAGGATGACACGCATCAAAACTCTTCTCTGTTCTGGCACCCAGATGGTGGAAAGAACTTCCCCTGACTGTCTGAACAGCTGAGTCACTGGAGGTCTTCAAACGAAGACCGAAGACTCTGATGCCACAGCCGTTCATGGCCCGGGAGTCGGAGGCTATGTTTAGACGGGAAGCTCAAATCCTGATATTTTTGGCATGTCTGATTTGAAAATTTAGACTTTTTTTCCCCAATCAGATTTAAGCCACACCTGTATCTGGTTTCTAATCAGATCAACAAAAACGAAAAGACATGTGCTTCTCTATGGTAACTTGTACACCGAGTCTGAAACTTGTTCTGCGTCAGTGCATCGATTTTTAAAATCGTTTAAAAAAAACAGGTCAGTCACATGATCGTCAGCTAAAGATGGCTGCTTGACTTAAAGATTGCTTATTGTGTTCGTCTCAGAGCCTAAGGAGTTTTATCATTAAGAAAAAAACATAAAGACAACAAAAATGATATGAAGAGCCAAAATTGTCTGATGAAAATCCAATTGTCTTTTTATAGAGAACGCAAGATATTGACAATTTTGTTTAAAAAAAAATTCATTACATTTTAAATTAAGATACAGAAAAAGAGCCAAATTGTCAATATCTTGCGTTCGTCTTGTTGTAGAGACTTTTTCTGTGGAACAACATCACGTGTGTTCAATATCTTGCAGAGTTTTTTTTTTCCTCTGACTTTCTAACATTAAAACAACTGAGAAGTGTTTAGTGAAGCTGCAGAACTTGTACAGCAGGTGGGTGGAGCTGAATGCCATGTTAAGTATGCAGCAGTATGTGTGTGTGTGTGTGAGTGTGTAATGAAGTCTCGGGTGTGTGAGCTCCATAGTCTCTTTTTATCCTTTCGGCTCCTTCAGGGCGACTAAACACAGCAACACATCGCAATCCCACAATCCCCTCCTGCCTAATTAACCCCTGCACACACACACACACACACACACACACACATACACAGGGTTAAAACAGACTCTTGTTTTCATCACACGTAATGCCTCCGGTGTGCGGGTGGCTTATTAAAAACAGACACGAGGGAAGAGTGTGTGTCGCTGCGGGAGAACTGAGGATCCCTGAGGGGTGTGTGTGTGTGTGTGTGTGTGTGTGTGATCCTCAGCAGAGAACGCAGTGCATCCATGATGTTCTGATTGAAGCAGAGAAATACAATTACAACCGACTGAAGACTAATAATAATAATAATAATAATAATAATAATAAAACTAGCAATTTTAGTTAATTCTCTTTTACTTTATACTCTTATTTAACAATAATTCAGTCTGTAAACTGTAAAACTGCAGCTCTTAAAACTCAGATTTAGGGACGTAGCGTGCCAATAAACGAATAACGTTATCAAAGGAGCTACAAAACCTAAAGCTGGGTTCCTTCTTGGTTGTTAGTGTTTCTGAGAAAACAAATGAACATCTAAAAGCCTGTAATTGTTCCAGTTTTTTTTTTAGAACAGTGGGAGGGGCTTATTTATTTGCAAGCTGTCCATCAAACAAGCGGGATGGGGTAGTAAACAGGAAGTAGTAACAGGTGAAAGCATAGGTTTTGGCGGTAAACCGGTAACTCTTTGATTCATTTATTTGATTTATTTATTTGATTCATCACCCTGATTTACTGAAAAACACGACTTGATTAAGTGAATTGATTCATATGAAAGACTTATTCACAATAAACAGTCACTCTTTTTGAGTGAATTGGGATGGTGAATCAAATGAATCAAGACTTGCATAATTCAATTAACTTAAACGGTAGTTCAAAAGAGTCAAATCTAATTATACACCCCAGTTTCCAGTTTATTAGTTACCAGATTGTTATAACTTAAAAACAAGAAACTGGCAACTCGGTGCATATACTGTATCTCTGTGAGTGTGAGTGTTAGTTCATTTGATTCACCGCCCTGAGTCACTTCATTAAAATAAATTGATTCGCCTGATTAAAAAAGTAATTCAGAACGAACAAATTCTTTACAAAGCGATTCACTTAACTGAGTCACTTTTAAGTGAATCAGGGTGGTGAATCAAATGAATCAAAATGAATTTTTATCAACATGGGTACTTTTAAAGAGTCGAATTGAATTATACACCAAGTTTATTATTTACCAGATTAGTATACCTAATAAACTGCTAACTCAGTGTATATAAAGTTATCTCTGTGAGTCTTAGTTCATTTGATTCACCACCTTGATTCACTTAAAAGAGTGACTTCATTAAAGTGAATTGATTCGCCTGGTTTACTTAAAAGAGTCGTTCAGAATGAGTCACACACTGCTGACATTACTTTTACGCTAGCAACACGATGAGAAATCGATCAAAATCCTACAGCCGCGTGTTAGAAGTGTGTGTGTGTGTGTGTGTGTGTTATGACTGACAGCATTCTGACGTTTCACACTCTGGTTTCAGTCGAGTAATTGGTTTTGTTGAATAATCTCTCGTTTTTCCCAGGGGGCCGTGCTCAATTAAAGCTAATTACACAGCAACGCTAACACACTGTTTGTGAGTGTGTGTGTGTGTGTGTGTGTGTGTGTGTGTGTATGCACTCAGATCAGAGATGAGTTTAGTGTGCTGTGTGTTGTGGGTGCTGCTTTAATCACTCTAGTGAACATTAATAAGCCACTAAACAGCTAGCTCTGTACGCTAATCACTCGGACGCTAATCACTCGGATCGCTGTGTGTGTTATTTGTTTCTCACACAGAGGAAATGGAGCAGTGGTGTGTCAGGTTTGTATTGATGCTGATAATGGAGCTATCAGAGCTGCAGTGCATGCTGGGAAATTCAGTGGCACCCGGATGCCGCTCGTGATTTCAGTATAAGCGATGTTCACTCCACAGCAGGCGTGACGGTTTATCACGGGTATTATTGCAATATTTTCATGATATTTGTCGTGTTTTACCGAGTCTGCTCTCATTGGTCAGTGTTTTAAACATAAACGAAACTCGGATGCGTCTCTTTAAAAGTTTTCCTTCGTTCTACGACATCTCTTTTACTGGCGCAGTGCAGCGCAGATACAAACACAAGTGGGATTTTTCTAAACACACACACAGGGAGAGAGAAAACAGAGCAAAGCGAAAAAGGGAATAAGTGCAAAAGAAAAAGTCAAAAAATTGTAAAAATGAACAAGGGAACAAGTGAGATAGGGAACGAGTGAGATAGAGAACGAGTGAGATAGAGAACGAGTGAGATAGGGAACGAGTAAGATAGAGAACGAGTGAGATAGGGAACGAGTGAGATAGAGAACGAGTGAGATAAGGAACGAGTGAGATAGAGAACGAGTGAGATAGAGAACGAGTGAGATAGGGAACGAGTAAGATAGAGAACGAGTGAAATAGGGAACGAGTGAGATAGAGAACGAGTGAGATAGAGAACGAGTGGTAAGGAAAAACGAGTGAACAAGTGAATGTATGAAAAAGGTCATAAGAAAAAAGTAGGAGTAAACAAGGGAATGTGTGTGTCGGGCTTCCGGTCAGTCTCTGTGAAACACACACATACACACACATAAACACCTGCATGGCAGCGTTATAGAGATTAAAAAAAGAGTTTAACCAAGCAGAGGCGGGGCTAGTTTTACATGGGGTGGCAAAGGGGTGACAAAGCGGTCACCAAGGGGTGGCAAAGGGGCACAAAAGGAACCAAAGGGGTGGCAATAGGGTGGCAAAAGAACAACAAATGTGTGGCAAAGGGGTGACAAAGGGGCGGCTAATATATTATATAAGGACAGCAAAGGGATGACAGGGAATACATTGGTACTCAGATCTGCTGTAGATGCATAATTACGTCATAATGTTGCCTTAACACCTTCTACACTTCCAACAAATTAAATCCTACTGTCACGGTCGCGTAGAGGCGGGGTACAAGACACAAGCGTGAAGCCTCTCGGAACATGAAACATCTTTATTTTAAACATTAACGGGTTTAACAGAAAAACAACACACGCCGCGAGAAGCGTGTTGACACACAAAACGGAAGACAACACAGGACGGAAACAAGCGGGTATTTAAACACTTAGAAATCAAGGGGAG
>JAOUQW010000025.1:1178949-1195292 GCA_028565825.1 Olivaichthys viedmensis | reverse complement strand
TCCAAGATTCTTGGAACAACCTACCAGCTGATTTCCTTATAAAACTGCACGACAGTGTGTCTAAGAGAATTGATGCATGTTTAAAGATAAAGGCTGAAACACCAACACACTGATTTTAGTTTTTTACTCTTTACTGTTCTTATAGGATTTTATTATATTCAGGTATTTCATTATTTTTAAAAGCTTTTTCGCTTTACAGATGTGACTCAGCCTTTTGCACAGTGCTGTATGAATATATATATAGACTTACATAAAACCCTTCTCTCTAAAAGATATTTATAATCTGAATTTTATCTGAAGCTGAATGCACTATAACCCCTCTGTGTGTGTGTGTACCTGTGATGGTGGCGTAGTTGGCGCCAGCGTGTGGGCGTGGCGTGAGCTCGCGCGGGCTGCTTCCTGCTTCCTCGTAGGTGATGTAATATCCTGTGATGCGGCTGGCGGGCGGCTGCCAGACGAAGGAAATGGAGGTCGGAGTCAGAGACGTGAACTGGAGGCTCGTGGGGGGCTGGAGGGACGAAGCAGCTGGGGAAAACACACACACACACACACACACACACACGGGCTGAGTCAAGAGCATCAACATCCAAAATAGGTTATTAACATTGAAGCTTATCAGTAAGATTTAAACGAGTGATGAAAGCAGTGTGTGTGTGTGTGTGTGTGTGAGAGAGATATGGTACCTGTGGTGGTGGTGACAGTGAAGGGTGCACTGCGGCTCGCTCCGTTCAGTGTGTAGATGTTGATGACGTAGGAAACGCCGGGCTGCAAACCTGTAACACAACAAACAGGGTTAGTTTGGAATTAAAGAGACATTTAAGTGCCAAAAATTTCAAATATTATTTATTTATTGATTGATTGATTGATTGATTTATACAAGTGTCACACTTCGAGGGTCCTCTTTTGCAATGGAGCAAAAAAACTGAAGTCAGAAAATCGAAAACGTAAGAGACAGCATCAATCAAAAAGGAGGTAAAACTTAAAAAAAAAAAAAAAACATTCTATTTACTGTTAGTCATATTGGCTTAAAATTATTGCTTGTTTGGCCAAAATGCTAAAAAAGAAAACTAGGTAATACATTTACAAATCGCTTCCAGCTAAACCAGTTAGCATTGATTTCTATTTGTTGTATTTTGTTTGCGGTTATTCACATTAGCACGTTAGTCTAACAAACTAAAGCAAATAAAAAAAGATAAAAACAAAAATTTCTAAATGTACAAATTATATACAAATAAAGTCTGTCTATGTTCTTGATTATACATCAATGAAGAGAAGCCACCAGTTAGCATGGATTTCTATTTATTGTGTTCTATTCACGGGTTATCCATATTATAATTTTTTATTATTGTAAAGAATTACAATAATTAATAAATTTTTAAATCTCACAACTATATTCATAATTATACATCAATCATGGGAAGCGTCAGTTAGCATGGTTTTTGTATTCATTGTATTGCATCCATGATTAGCCACATTTTTGCATTTCTGGCCAAACTAGCTAATTTTTATTTATTTATTGCCAAAAAAAAAAGCATAGCAAAAAAAAAGAAAATTTGGTTTATAATATTGAGTACCAGGTTCATAATTAAACCCATTAGCATGGCCTTCTGTTCATTGTGTTCTATTCATGGTTAGCCACATTAGCATTGTTAGGCAAGCAAATAAAGCAAATAAGAAAGTAAAAAAGAAAAAAAACAATAATTAATACATTTATAATTACACACAACTAGGTTCATGATTGCCTAATAATATCGTTGAATGGATATTTGTGCTATTGTATTCTTGGTTAGCCACATTAGCATCTTTAGCCAGACAAATAATATAAATTGGGAAAAAAAACAAAAAACATTTTACATTAAAAAAAGAAAAGAAAAATCCACACAATCAAACTAATGATTAAATATTGATCAATGGAAGCCACTGATTAGCCTGTTTTTTTCTATTCATTGTATTCTTTTCATGGTTTAGCCACATTATCAATTTTAGTCAAACAAAATAAATAAATAAATAAAATGTAACTGGAAAAAAAGGGTGAAAATATGAATTATTTTACAAATTGCACATAGCTAAGCCAGTTAGCATGTCTTTCCTGTCATTGAATTATAGTCATAGTTAGCTACATTAGAATTTTTTAGCCAACAAACCATACAAATAAAATAAATCAATAAAAACATTGAATAATACATTAAAAACAAATTGCACCCAATTACAACTAGGTTTATGAATAAATATTTAAAGACATCAGCAGCTAGCATGGTTAGCTGTTAGTCAAATTAGTATTAGCATTAGCAAACTGTCCCTATAACCCCTGGGCGAGCAGGATTTGACCTGTAATGGTGGCGGTGCGATGTTCAGCAGGAATCTTCTTCCTGATGGTCGGGTAGTTGCCTGTGGTGGGCGTGGCCTCGATGAGGAAGCCCGTCATTGGCTCGATCTTGGTGCGCCAGGTGAGGGTGATGCTCGTGTCCTTCACTTCGGTGATGCGAGGGCGCCGGGGAGGGCTGATGTCTGCCGAGGCAATCAGAGACAAGCTTATGGTTTAACATTTCGAATGGTACCATTTGTTTTTGTATTTACGCCTACGAATAATTCCACCATTTAAAATTTTTCCTCCATGACCGTTCATTCAATTGGCATAAACTTTGGTGTGGAGCATCAGGAAAGGGTCCTGGCCAAAAACTTGCTCAAAGAATTTTAATTGGACAAAACTGTTTAGCTACTAGAGGCCAATCAAATGTTAGGGCGTCGCCCATATAGACTACACGACTAATATCTTGTGATCACAATCGCCGATATTTACGAAATTTGGCAACCAGAGCAGAGAAGAGGCTCTGAAGCCACACCATAAATTTTGTGAAAATTGCCCACTAGGAGGTGCTATAACTAAAAATTCATCAGTTTGATGTAGAAAGTTGAAATTTGGTATACTTTTAGACCAGAAGGCCAATTATTTCCTATAAAATCAAACAAAACATCTCTGTTGAGTTTTTAAAAGAAAATTGATCTACTAAATCTGCTCATAAACATGTAGGTCTACATGCAAATCAGTGCTTTGACCCCGTAGATTGCCACTTGCTGCTGTAATTATTATTACTATTATTATTATTATTATTAGAAATTGCACCAAAATTTCAGCCACCAAAACTTTTCATCCAAAAATCAGAAGTGTCATTTTTGGTGATTTTTTGCCTCACCACCACCACAGGTACCATGTTCAATACATTTCAAAGTAAAAATGCTGAAACCGGAACGAAAATACCCCCCCCAAGGACTTTTCCACTAGCACGACATTCCGGTCAATATGCAGACCATGTTTAATAGTTTTATATTTTATTTTATTTGTTTTATTTATTATCTGCTTTGTTTGGTAGAGTAATTTATTTTCATTACCTTGTACTTTTTAACAAAGCATTAATTAATTAATTCTTAATGAATGCTTTTTAATAATAAAAAAAGAAAAATTCTCAATAAATTATTACAATTTATGCAACAGCACAAAATGCTAATTAATAATAATAATAATAATAATAAAATCCAGCACTTGGTTTTCTGTTTCTGGTTTTGATCCAGTGTCCCCTGAATTTCGGTTTCAGTTTTAGCCCAAAATGTTCATTTCAGTGCATCACTAATTATAATAATAATTATTATTATTTGTTAAGCCTGTTCACCTTCAGCGGTAGTGACCTCTCCGATGAGTGGCGGGCTGCTGACTGAATCCTTCAGCGCGTACACATGCACGTCGTACAGCGTCGACACCTGGAGGTGAAAAAAACAGTAAACACTCTCAGACAGATTTCCATCAAACCTTCCTATTTATAACTTTAATCAAGCCTTTAATATCCACACAAATGCAATCAAACGAAATCCAATACGATCAAATTCGTATAGATTTCTCATGAGATTAGGTTTTATAAAGCATAAAATATGTTGTACAGCAGGGGTGGAGTATGGGGCCACTTCCACTGCCTAGAAAAAGTGATCCAAATATGTGTAAAGTTCAACCCCCCCAAAACATTTGTAATTAATATATACTACTCGAGATACTCATTTCCTTTTTTTCATTCAAAAACCATGGGGGATGCAAACCTTTGCACTCGACCGTATATACCCGAAGTCAGAAGGAGTTGACAAATGTGTCACAAATGTGTCGTGTGTCACTGAGCTAGCTAGCTATTTAGCTAAGTTGTTAGCTAATAAGATTAATTAATAACAATAGCTACAGCTGCATATTAATGTCCAGTGCTTTACATTAATATAAACACAGCCATGTTGCTGTTATATTTCGAAGCCAATCATACATCCCCTTTTTGCCCACCCTGCCAAAACTTCCTGCCACCCCTTTGCCACCCTATGTAAAACTTTTCCTATTATATATATAATATATACACAGAGTTGCCTGTTTGTAAGGTATACCGATCTACTAACTGATAAACTGGCAACTCAGTGTAGAAATGAAATGAAATAAGGGACTTTTAGTAAAGTATGAAAATAAGAACGCTTACCAGAAGTCCAGTGACGGTGACCTGCATGGCGTCAGGAGCCACGTTCATCTCTTTCTGAGGTGCGATGTTGTTTTTGGGGGTGACGAGGATGCGGTATCCAGTCAGCCTGACGCTCGGCGCCCTCCAGAGAACCACGAAGGATGACGGGCCCACGTCTCCGAACTGGATGTTGGTGGGGGCGGGGACAGCTGCAGTGGGCGGAGCATATAGAAGGACATGGTAAAGAATTTCATTCCTTGATGTTGTCTGTTGGCTAAATAAAACCAGCAATTTGCGACATATGCTAGATTTCTGATTTCAGTTAGCTAGCAGGCTCTAGCTAGTATAGTTTACTATTTCAGACGCTTAACTATATTATATTATAATATTTAAATACTTTAGCTAACAAACGTTGATATTTGATATTGATATTCGTGGTACCATTCTGTGTTAAGATGAGGAAACTCCATCAGAACACAATGCCTTCTGGGTAAACTCGGCGCCAGTGCTGTCGACTTGATCTAACGAATTTTGCTTAAGTAATGGAACAGGGCTTAAAGGAGCATTTTGTCATTTCTAGTGCCCTCTGCTGTCTGGTAGGCAAATGACAATTACAATTACAGTGGCATGGATATTATGTATGAGGACTGAAACGGATCAATACTTGGAGATATGGGGGTGTAATTCTGACATGGCGTGTCTCACCGGTGGTGTGTGTTCCCTCCAGGACCGTGGTGGAGCCGCGGTCGCTCGTGACGATCACTTTGATGCCATATTCAGTTCCCGGTCTCAGGTTTTGGAGCAGCACGTTATCGTCATTCCTGCTCGGAGCTGGCAGCCACTCACGTTCTCCCATCTCCGGGCTCGAGTAGAGCACGCGGTACGAGGTCACGCGGCTGTGCGGGGGGCGCCAGGACACACGCGCAGAGGTGGTGTCCACGTCGGAGAACGTCAGGCGTTTGGGAAGGTCCGCTGCTAAAGAACAGAGAGGGGAAAATCCCGGTGTTACAGTCTTAAACTAGTCTTAACGTAATAAAATAGCTAGCTATAATAATAAGAATTATTATAATACTTAGTAATAAGTACTACTACTACTACTACTAATAATAATAATAAGTACTAATGTACTAAAACCTGTCATCTACACATTTGTCAGAGAACATCAGATCTTTAGGATGGTCCACTGCACAAATAACAGAATTATTATTAATATTAATAATAATAATAATAATAATAATACTAAGCAATACATACTAATAATAAGTACTAATGTACTAAATCTCTCATTATTACTGTATTCCACGACAAAACATTGTTCCAAATAGTTCATAGATCAAAGCCTTTGACTGAGAATAATGATTAAAAAATGAAGCAAATTTGATTATATAAAGAAACTAATTGAGACTAAACATGTTTACCGACTACATATATATTTATATGGTAACATTCGGTTGTGGAATCTAACGATCAATCCTGATCAAGTCAAATAATCACGATTATGTGATTAGGTAATAATTGTGACAGGCCTAATCGTGATATGAAGGTTTAATATAAAGGGACGTATAATATAATATAACAAGCTGTGATAGTGGTAATAAATGTTGTGTATCTCACTCTGGCCTGTAGTTGCTCTCTCCACCACCGGTGAGCTCTCTCCATCACGGCTGATGGCATAGACACTGATCACGTATTCCACCGTCGGCACCAGACCTGTTATTCTTAACTCCGTCTGATCTGAGGACACAGGGGAAAAAGACATTTTATAAAAAGTACCAAACTGTTTTTCTCGATGACCGTTACTTGTTAGCGTGAAACGTATTTGCGGTGCTTCCAGCGTGACTCACCAGATCCCACCTCCTTAGAGAAAGTGGGCCCCACTCCATTTTTGGGGGTCCCAGTGATCCTGTAGCCGGTGACTGGGCCTCTGGCAGGACTCCAGCGCACTGTGATGGTCTGGTCCTGGATATCAGTCACGTCTAAATCTGTGGGAGACGGGACACCTGGGGAAAAAAGAGATAGATGAATGACAGCTAGCTGGTATAATAAAATAATGCTAGGCCAGTATTATTCTGTAGTAACTCTGTTCCTGGATCAGTGCTATTCTGTAGTAACTCTGTTCCTGGATCAGTACTATTCTGTAGTAACTCTGTTCCTGGATCAGTGCTATTCTGTAGTAACTCTGTTCCTGGATCAGTGCTATTCTGTAGTAACTCACTGTGGCTGCCGGTGCGGTGTGTGATGATGGTTGGTGTGCTGGATGCTGGACTGTCTCCTCTGCCGGTCACTGCGTAGACGGTGATGGTGTAATCAGTGCCTGGGCGCAGGCCGCTGATGCTGGCCGTCGACTCTGAACCTGGAACAGTGAACTCCTGGCCAGGGCTGCTCTCTCCTGTAGAAAAAAATAAATAGAATAAATATCATGGCAGAGCGATTTATCTACCTTTTACTTTTGTACTTTTTTACTGTTTATGGTTGGCGAGTTAGCTAGCTTGCTAGCAACCAACTCAGGTTAGCAAGCATGTCTTTATTTCTCATTCTCTCTTGCTCTTCTCTCTCCTTTTCTTCTCTCCTCTTCTTAATTCCTTGCTCTACTTTTTTTCTTATTTATCTTCCTGCATTCTTTCTTTCTTTGTCATTCTCCCAGTCTTTATATCTATCTCTTTTTCTTTTTTTTTTGGATAAGCGTCTGCCAAATGAGTAAAATGTAAATGTAAAAATGTACATTCCCTTTGTCTCTTTCTTTCCTACTTTCTTTCTGTCTTTCTTTCTTGCAAGGACCAGGCACTGTGTATTTCCTTCAGGAAAATGCAAATCTTTTTTTTTTTTTTTATTGATGAAAAAATAAATCGTGATAATATTGTAAACTGTGATAAAAGTTTAGGAAAATGTTGTTCTGATATTACATAAAATTTTCGTATCACATGTTCAACTGCTGTATAGTAGAAATAGTCTCACACACACACACACACACACACACACACACCGGTCTCTCCGTGTTTGATCCTGTAGTAGCGCACTGGAATGGCGGGAGCGTCCCAGGAGATGACGATGCTGTTCGGGGTGTACGAGGTCACCTCCAGGTCAGTGGGAGCATCCGAGACTAGAAGCGTTATAAACATTAGAAAGCGTTACAATCATTAATGAACTCAACACTGCATGACTTAAACTTTTAGATCCTTCTACTGTCCGAGAGGCAAACTGCAATGAAATCACTGACAAGCCTTCACCTTCTCCCCACACCCCCTCTGTTAAAACTGCACAGTCCTGTGACTTCCTTTTTAAGGAAAAGAGGTGGAGCTATGCAGCTCCATTCTGGCTGGGGACGGAGCTAAATTCAAGGTCGGACACAAACAAATTCATGTAAAGACTGCGGATTAAACCCACGCTAGCGCAAAGCACAACTGCTCCTTTAATGAGTTAATTAGTAAAGTGTGTGTGTGTGTACGCGTGAGTGTGTGTGTGTGTGCATGGTGTGCTCACTGGTAGCCTGTGTGCCGGTAAGAGGCAGACTCTCCTGGCGGCCGCTGATGGCGTAGACGTGCAGTGTGTACACCGTGTCGGGCTGCAGGTTGTTGAGGGCGTAATGCGTGCGGCTGGGTGGCAGACGCTCCTCCTGACGGCGCCCCCCGCTGGACGCCTCGTACACCAGCCGGTAGCCCGTGATGGAGGCGTGCGGGGCCCGCCAGTGCGCCGTGAACGAGTGCGTGAACACGTCGCTGAACACCAGACCAGTTGGAGAGTCGAGAACTGAGTGAGGGATAGAGAATACAAAATATTATAAAATCATTATATTATAAAATGATATTATATTCATAAAAAAATGATGGAATCGGGTTTGAGAAACAGAATTCGACTCACTGGTGGTCTGTCTGCCGGTGACGGGGGCGCTCTCTCTCTCATTATACACACACGCCACGCTCACCGTGTACTCGGTGACGGGCAGCAGGTCTACACAAAACGAGAGGAAAAAACGCAAGAGGCACTGTTACAGGAGGAACGATACGATAAATCATCACAAAAATCAACAATATAATAAGAAATATCCAACTCATTTTTGTTTTTATGCCTCTGAGATCTTAGACATTGTTTTATTTACTTTGAGATTCACTTTGACATCGTTTTAGATGCATTATTTACTTTTTAATGTTTTATCATATTGAGATTATACATGTACATGCTATTCATAATATCTTTTGCTTAATTATAAATATATTGAGATGAATTATACACTTTGAAATGTATTTTTATGTACTATTTATATTACATTGATATTATATGTTAGTTATATTCTTTATTTACATATATATATTATTTATTATAATTAGAAGTATTATTTTATGTATGTTTTATGTATTTATTTTTCAATGTATATGAATAATATACATTATGTTAACATTATTTATGAATATATTATTGACTTTGAGATGTATTCTTGTCAGATGTAGTATTTTATTTATTCTTATTTGTAATATATACGTATTATATTGGGCAGTGTTGTTTACTTTAAGATGCTTTTTTTTTTTACTTCAGCTTTTAATTACTGTTTGTTTTTATGTTGATCACGGCTTTTTTTTTTTTTACATTACATTCATTAAATTTTTTCTGATATATTTGAATCATTTTGACTGTATTCTCATATATACAAATCCTAAACAAAAATCTTGAGCTACATTTTAACATAAAAAATGTGCTAGATATTATATACATTGATATATTTGTTATATATATATATATATATATATATAAATAAATATTTAGCAATACATGCATTACTATTATTATATTATAGCACAGAGCCGTACTCTGAAGGAGGTAGGTGCTGGTGGCGCCGCCCACATTGACCTCCTGGATGTTGTCATCGTTGTTGCTCGGGTGATAGCGAATCACGAAGCGGCTGATCTCTGACTGACGAACTGAAGGACGGGTCCATGAGAGGCGCATTGAGTCAGGGCCGACCTCGCCAAAATTCAGATTGGTGGGAGACGGAATGGCTGAAGGAGAGAGGAAACACAGGGTAAACGCGCACACACACACACACACACACAGGGACGGTTTCTGCTTTCCAGGGGGATGAAGTTAAGAGTGTAAGCTGGACTTGTTTACTTTTACCTTCAGTATTGCAAGCTCCAACAGGCAGGTAGGGAAATTAAAACAGGTCATTTCATCTATTTTTGCAATCTTTGGTTTATATTTTTAAAATCATTTTTAATCTTTGTATTTTAAACCAACTTTAATTTATTTGGTTTGTATTTTAAAACAAATTCGAATCTTTGGTTTCGTTGCCAAAAATACCCAAATCATTTTTTGTCTTTTTTTTTTTTTCCCATAGAGAAGCGTGAAATGATACACTCCAATATCTAATCGGTCAGCCATCTTGTGTTTAAAATAATAATGCCCTATATAACGAATAATATTCAGTTATATCAGCCAATTATTTTCCCCCTTTGGTCAACATCTTAAACCAAATTTGAATCTTTAGCCTTATTATTAGTCTTATTATATAAATTTATTTGTGATTTACATATAATCAGAATCTTTAGTCTGTATTTTAAACCAAATTTAAATCTTTGGTTTGTGGTCTTTTAGCAAATTTGAATCTTTGTATTTTAAAACAACTTTTAAATCTTTTGTTTGTATTTGAAATCAAATTCGAATCTTTAAACCACATTTTAACCTTTGATTTGTATTTTAAACCGAATGAAACTCCCTGTTTCTCGCTATAAAACCGTTTAGCGTGATAAATAAATTCACCGGCTTGCGTTTGTTGCGTGATGGTCTCCGGCTCGCTCTCGCCGTCCTCGGTAAGCGCGGTGACGCTCATGTGGTAGTCAATGCCGGGCTCCAGCCCTCGAACTGTATAAAAACTAGTGGACGAATCCACCGAATCCTCCAGGATGGGCAAAGTCTCCCCGGTGGCCAGTACCGTAACGCGGTATCCCGAAACGGAGGCGTGGTTTAGCCGCGTCCATTTAATCCCGATGGTGGTGTCGGTGACGTTGACGTAGCCGAGGTCTCTTACCTTCAGCACGTCTGGAGCGGGTTAGTTTATAAACGCGAGGGGAGAAGAGCAGAACAGGGCAAAGATCATTCACGATCAGGTGCGATTAGAGAGTTTCAATTAAAAGAGGAAGTTCAAACTAAAGAGCGGTGGATAGAACTATAGAAAGTCAAATGAATCAATGAATCACAGATTTGAATGAAGATGAATCATGATTATGAATCAAATGGTCATGAAATGGTCATGCAAGGTTCCTATTTCTATGATAAAGACAATATTTAGGATCATTTGGATCATACAGGCATTGAATTAATGAGGGAAGGAAGCCAGCGTTACAGAGATGATTGACAGCGTCCATCTTTCGGTTATAAATTAGCTACAATAATCAAACTCAAGCTGGAAACATTCAGGGTTTTAGAGTTTGAGGGAACCGACTTGTTTCACGCGCACATTTCTTTCTGGTTCTAGTGCTGGAGGTCCTATTCTGGAGGAACTGTTCCGCGCTTCTCCATCTTCTCCAAAAGAGCCGGTTCTCGGCCGACAAAAATAAGTTTGGTTCCAGCAACAAAATGCTTGGGGACAGCGTTGTTTCGTCACCATGGCAACTACTCAAAATATTAGAGTAGTTTTTATGACCGTAATTTCGGAAAATACTGAACAGTGGCCCCGGCGGCTTTGAAAATTATTGTTAAAAAAAAAGAAAAGATGAATCGACGGTGTGAAGAGGAAATAACCATTTTACTGGTGAGTGCAATGGGCTGATTTGGAGCTACACCGCTAATGCTAATGCTAACGAGATGTTTCATCAGCCACAAACTCACGACCGAGCTAAAAGCCATATGTCTATTGTTGTGCTGTGTGTAGATGCTGAAGGATTCGACTTTAGATGGTGACACCCGAAGTGTCATTCATTAGGAAACTCCCTCATCGAATTGGCTCTTGAGCTGGTGGAACTGTGGGCCGGTTCTTGAACGGGTTCTCGAATGATGATGGGTGGTTACCTTGGGTGATGACGGAGGAGATGGGTTCGCTCTCTATGTGGTCCTTGACGGTGTAGACGCTGACGTTGTACTCGATGCCGGGGCTCAGGTTCTCCAGCGTGCACGACGTCTGACGCCCTTTCACAAACTCCTCCAGAGAATTCCCACGCTGCCCCGAGGTGGGCGTGCACGTGACCCGGTACCCCGTGATGTCTGACAACACAGAGAGAGAGAGAGAGAGAGACAGAGAGAGAAAGACAGAGAGAGACAAGACAGAAAGAGAGAGAGAGAGAGACAGAGAGAGAGAGAGAGAGAGAGAGACAAGAGAGAAAAAAAATTAAAAGAGAAGAGTAAGACATTAGGAAAAAAGAGAAAGAGAGAAAGCAAAAAGACAGAGAAAGAGAAAATGAAGAAGAGTGAGAAAGAAAGAGATAAGGAAATAAAAAATTAAAGAAAAAAGAGAAATTGAAAGACAGAATAGGAGAGAAAGACAAAACGAGAAAAAGAGTGTAAGCGTGAGAGATAACAAAAGAGAGAGGAAAAAGAATGAAAAAATAAAAAAGGGAAAAAGAAAAAAGAGTGAGAATAAAAGAAAGAAGATGAAAGAGAGTAAAAGTAAAAGAAAATGAAAGAAAAAATTAAACAAAGTGAAAATGAAAAAGTGAGCAGAAGAAAAAAGAAAATAAAGTGAAAGTAAAAAAATATAAGAAAAAGAATGAAAGTGAGCATTAAAGAAAAAATGCAAGAAAAAGGAGGAAAGGAAAATGTGAGCGTAAAAAAATAAAATCGAGAAAGAGAACATGGAAGAGTGGGAGTAAAAGAGAAAACAAAATTTAGGATTAAGAATTTAAGATAAAATGAGACAGAGAAAGTTATTATAAAATAGATATAAATTAAAATATATAAAAAAAATCACAAACACACACACACACACACGGTGAGGTGTGTATTTACCGGGAGTGGTGGTCTCGCGCCAGCGCACGTTGAGGTCACCCGTGTCGGGGTTGGACACAAGGTTCAGATCACTCGGTGGAGCCAGAGCTATAATAACATGATACACCATTAACACACACACACACACACTCTATATAAGCTCTATATAAGCTCTATAAGCTCTATATAAACTCTATATAAGCTCTATATAAGCTAAATAAACTATATAAACGCTAAATAAACTCCATATAAGCTCTATATAAGTTCTATATAAGGTCTATAAACTCTATATAAGCTCTATAAACTCTATATAAGCTCTATATAAGCGCTAAATAAACTCTATATAAGCTCTATATAAACTCTATATAAGCTCTATATAAGCTCTATAAACTCTATATAAGCTCTATATAAACTCTATAAAAGCTCTATATAAACTCTATATAAGCTCTATATAAGCTCTATATAAACTCTATATAAGCTCTATATAAACTCTATATAAGCTCTATATAAGCTCTATATAAGCTCTATATAAACTCTATATAAGCTCTATAAACTCTATATAAGCTCTATATTTTGAGTTGCTTACGCGTAACGACGTTGCGTGTGATGGGGCTGCCCTGCTTGCGGCCGTTGAAGATGGGCTGCAGGCTGTAGGTGTACTCCACTCCGGGGGTCAGGCCTGAGATGTAGATACTTCCTGAGTCGGAGGTCACGGCCCTGGGAGCTTCTCCGCCCTGACTGGGCTTCACCGACATCTGATCCAAACACACACACAATCAGTTTTGGTCAAATGATTTCACTTCATCGAGATTGGTGCGTTCAAATGAAACTTTGCTTTCTTTCCAGCAGCAAGTGGTTAAAGTTGTGAGAACACTGTTGCTAGGCAACTGGGAAATACTGACAAGAAGTATATGCTAGTTAATGACTGAAGCGAAGAATTTAGCTACGTAGTCTTTTTAAAAGACAATGTAAAGACACCGTGACGGTGGAAATGAGACAAAACTGTCAGGAATATAAACATTTACCTCGGATGTGTCGGTAAATTACTGATAAACGACTTTATATGACTAAAATAACACTGTAATTACACTTAGCATCGACCGCTAACACAACTTCAATGGATTTTTCCATATTGCGACACAACTTACCATAGAGAGAGAGAGAGAGAGAGCGAGAGAGAGAGAGAGAGAGAGAGAGCGAGAGAGAGAGCGAGAGCGAGAGCGAGAGAGCGAGAGAGTGAGCGAGAGAGCGAGAGAGCGAGAAAATGAGGAATAGTGAGAAAAAAAGAAGATTGAATAGAAATGAAAGAGAAAAAATAAATATAAGAGAAATTAAAAGGTAGAATAGGAGAGAAAGAGAAAATGGAAAGAAAAAGTGAGAATAAGAGAGAGATGACAGAAGAGATGAAAGATTGAAAATAAAAGAAAAAAATGAAAGAAAATAGAAAAGAGAGTAGAGAGACAATAAAAGAAATAAAAGAAACCAAATGATCTTCAGTTAAAACAGAAATACTGTTTTCAAAAATAAACCACATGTGGTAAGGAACTGCTGAACAACTTGGCAACCCAGATGGTGGGTCTTTTTTTTTACCCTGTAGCTGAAGCGTGGAACAGGAGTCCAGGAGATGATGATGGAGGTGTCGGTGACGTCCGTGGTGAAACGGGGGGCGTTACCGAACGGCACGGCTGAGCAACAAAAACACCAGAGATGGAGTAAGAAGCGCTTAAAAACACTTTAAGGACTGGTGCAGCAAATAAAATCCCGTCTTAAAGGATTACTTTAACTCCATATGGTAAAGTTATGGAAGATGGAAATGTGAAACTCACAGGTGGTGACGGTGCCCGACACGCCCTCGCTCAGCGTGTTATCCTGCTCTGAGTGCACTGTGATGGTGTACAACGTGTCCGGCTGCAGGTCCTGGATGGTGTACTGGGTCTCCTGGGGTCGGAGCCTCAGCTGTTTCGGAGAGGCCGAGTCCTCCATGGTGATGAAGAGACGATATCCGGTGATTTTGGTCTGTGGGGCGGACCACACCACCAAAATGGTGTTCTCCGTGATGTCCGGGAAGCGCAGGTCCGTAGGAGTGTCGGGTTCTGGGATGAGGTCAAAGGTCAGCAGGGAGCTATCTAATCTATGCATATAGAGTATTTGTTTTGCTAATATACTCACTGGTAGCCTTCTCGCCCACCAGTGGCTGGCTCTCGACCCCCCCATTGACGGCGTAGATGTAGAAGCGGTAGAGCGTCCCGGGCTGCAGGTGTGTGATCTCGGCGTAGGCGTTGGGCGTGATGGGGAGCTGCAGTGGCCTCTGAGGCGTGCGCCCGTCCGGGTTCACGGGTTCAAAGGTCACGCGGTAGCCCGAGACCTCGCTGGGTGGTCCGGTCCACGTGATGACGATCTTCACATCGGTGACCTCGTAGAACTGCAGCTTGGTCGGCGCCTGGACCTCCTCTGAGGGCGGAGTCATATTAAATAATATAAAAACTGAACAAAACTATTAAAAATCAATGTAAAGATCGACATCAAATTCCGTTATTATCGTGGACATGTATACTGTGGGTGGGTGGAGTTTATGTTCCCGAGATAAAGTCTGTCCCGTTTGGAAAGCTGTCTCTTGAGGTTCCTTATTTTGGACAGTTTTGAGGAGCCGGTCCTACAATTATTTTTTCTCGAAAGTCTCATTTTAAAAGAAATGAAAAGAATAGTTACGATTAAATTGATTTCCTGTAAAAAAAAATAGTTAAAAAAATAAAATAAAAATGGATCAAAGTAAAAAAGAAAAAGAAAGAAAGAAAAAAAAGAAAGAAAGGAAGACAAAAGGGAAAGAAAAAAAGTGGATTTGTTTTCATGTAAAAATAGTAAAACCCCTGTCAATGTTTTCAAATGTATCAAAGTTATGTGGTACGTGGAAAGAAAGAAAGAAAGAAAGAAAGAAAAAAGAAAGATAAATTTCCTGTAAAAATAGTTGGATTTTGAATGATTTTGAACCTGTCAATTTATTAAACAAGTAAAAAGAAAAAAGAACGAAAAAAAGAAAAGAAAGGAGGAAAAATTAGGAAAAAAGTAGATTTGATTTAATGTAAAAAAAAAAAAAAAGGGAAGGAAGAAAAAAGGAAAGAAAGACAGAAAGAAAAAGAAAACTGCTGTGAATAATGATACGGTTAAAAATTCCACTGGCATTAGCATGTAGCACTAAGCTCAACCAGCTGTAATTGTCTGGCCATCACATTATATTGTTTATTCTGTGAGTGTTTTGAGCTAAGGTTCTAGATCCAGTTTTAGTTTTCCATGGGTGTTTTAATTAATCAGGGGATTGGTATCATCGAACAAATGAATCAATATTTGGTCAGATTAATGGAGGCTGATTCTTAACTGTGACATTTACCACTTTTAGATGCTAGTGAAAGAGGTTAAAAAAGAAATAGCACCTGATATAATTGCTGATATAATTTTATGCAGTCACAAATGAAGCAAAAATCAATCGCTATAGTTACAGTTGTAGGTATGAGTCAGTTTCTCAAACTCAAATAAACAGCAACAGCAGCAATAAGCATGCATACAAACACAAGCCACTCATAAATATAAGACATGAACTTACACAAAAAAGAAAAAGAAAAAGAAAAAGAAATCCCTGCCCGCGAGTCATCAGCGCCCCCTAGTGCCTGCAGCGTGTTTGGTTGTTGTTCCAAATTCATCATGAATGTGGTTTTCCAATTAAACAGAACCTTAATGTGGGCCGATTTGCTCAGATATATCAATCAGGCCCGAGTGAAAAAAGAAAAACTTCTGAATGAGGGAGTAAGAGAAAAAGGGAGATTGCTTTTCTTGCAGGAGGCTCCTATGCGAGTGTGTGTGTGTGTGTGTGTGTGTGTGGTGAATATCGCGATATAAAGTATAACCGATTTTCGTGATAGCACATGGCCGAGTGTGTATAATTGAATACGATTTATT
>JAOUQW010000025.1:1153649-1173238 GCA_028565825.1 Olivaichthys viedmensis | reverse complement strand
GTCATAATAATAATAATAATAATAATAATAACAACTAACACTGTGCTCCAACACTAGGACTAACGATAATATATATTTGGAAACATTAATAATAATTATTATATATTTATTTTTGTAGTTATTATAACCATCATCAGTAGACTGTTTTGCTGGAAAAATGATCATGTTTTGCAAATAATGATAATAATCTTTATTTCTATATCACCTTTCATTTCCAATAACATCTCAAGGGGCTTTAACTAACCAAATCCCAATCAATATCTGCAGCTACGTGCATTCAGGGGCTCGTTCTAATAGTAGTAATTTAAGTAAATACACAAACGGGGTGTTCGTACCCGTGATTGGTGCTTGTGGTTTGGTCCAGGAGATCACGATGGACGTCTCACCAACATCCGTAATTCTGTGGTCAGTGGGAGCATCAGGAGCTGACAACCCAAACATAGAACGATTAGCTTCTCTCGTCTCTAACGCAGTACCACATTTCCTCTGCGTTTCAAACCGCTTCAGCCAGCTAGCTTTGATGAATAAGCTTCTAATAAGCGCTAACTCTTGTCGCTAAGTTTTTCTTTTTATCTAAAACTAGCAAGTAATAGCAACTAAACAGGTGATTATCGGCAGAGAGCTAGAGAGCTAGAGAGCTGATCCACACCGGTGGTCTGGGTGGTGGTCAGGATGAGGTTAGTGTCTCCTTCCGGCTCGACTTCGTAAACCTGAACGTGGTACGTTCGGCCCGGCAGGAGGTTGTTGATGTTCGCCGACGTGGACGTGCGTGGGAGATCTGAAAAAAAAGTCAAAATCAGTAAAGAATACAATCAGATATGCTGCTATTAGGCTAGCATTATTCATTTTGAACTAACAATTAGCAGTACATCCAGAGTAAACTAGTAATTAGAGCTTTCAGATTCACCAATTCGGTTATTTTTTAAACACAGGTTTGTGTCTTAGCCTGTTTACTATAATGCTAGTTTGTGTTTTAGTCTGTTTACTATAACGCTAGTTTGTGTTTTAGCCTGTTTACTATAATGCTAGTTTGTGTTTTAGTCTGTTTACTATAATGTTAGTTTGAAAACTATGAAAAGTCTAATAATTTATTTAAATGTTTACAAATATTTTACCAAAGAACAAAGGGGGGGGGGGGGGACCTAGCACCTTCTACATAAAATAAGCTTCTAAAAGAGAAGAGAAGGGTTTCCTCCAGAGTGGATTTGAATTCAGATATTATAGCATGTAATAGGGGTGTGGCAATATATCGATATGATGATATACCATGATAAGGAAATCTTAAATAGTTATACCGTTGACTAAATATGTTCAAATGAGATAAAATCGGTTTGAAAGATTGTGCTAAAATTGTTACCGATCACTGTGGGTTCGGCTCCCTCCTCGGAGAGTTCGTACTGCACTCTGAATCCGGAGATGGTGTCGGACGCTGACACCCAGGAAATGACAAAGCTGCTGGACGTGATTTCGGTGACCGATTCGGAGGTGTCCACCACTGGAGCAGGCTGTGTGGTCACGCCTTCAGTAGGAACCACTAGAAATGAATGGGTAATGAACAAAAAGCTTAAGTCTTTAAGTGTTAGTCTGTTGACTGTAATGCTAGTTCAAGAGTTAGCCTGTTTACTATAATGCTAGTTCAAGAGTTAGCCTGTTTACTATAATGCTAGTTCAAGAGTTAGTCTGTTTACTATAATGCTAGTTTCTGGGTTAATATACCAGGTATGTACTGTATTTTAGAAGGTAATAAAAGAAGAGAAGAAAAGAAGAAAAATCGCTTACAAGAGCCGTAGGAGGTGGTGAAGTCGAATCTGGTCACCTCTCTGCGACCGTAGTTCAGGATGCTAATTAGCTGGCCCTCATAAGTTAGGCCCGACTTAAGGCCTGAAATGGTGTAGGAGTTGATGTGCCCGGGAATAGTGGCCTCTTTCCATGGGGTACGTGTGTTTTTCTGTTCGAGATAAAAAAGATATATTACTGTCAATTATTATTTATTATTCATAGGTCTGTTTTCCATATTTACTGCAAATCTGATTGAAGCTCCAACATCAGCAAAAGCCTTAATTATTGTTTAACTTTACAGAAATGGCAAAAAAAAAAAATCATGTAAGAGAATGTAATGCAAGGAAAAATGAATTATACTATTTTTTCTCTCAATTCTCTCTTGCTTTCTTTCATCTTCTCTTTATTTCTTTCATCCCATTCATTTTCTTTTTGTTTTCTTCCTTTCTTTTCATAAATTTTTCTTCATCATTTTTTTAACCCTCCACCCACTTTCCTTTTTTCTTTTCCTTTCTCTCTTGCTTTCTCTTTCATCTTTCTCTTTTATCTTTCATCCATCCCTTTTTCTTTTCTTCTTTCTTTTCTTTCCTTCTCTTTCTTTCCTCCTATCCCTTCTTTCTTTTTCTTTTCTTCCTTCCTTTCTGTTTATTTCCATCAGTGCTTTCTTTCTCCTTTTGTCTTTTAATCCTCTTAACCCACCCACTTTCTTTTTCCTGTCTTTTATCCTCCACACATTTCTTTTTTCTTTCCATCTTTTTTCTTCCTTTCTCTCTCGCTTTCTCGTTCATCCCGATACTTTCTTCTCATTTCTTTCTTTTTTCCATTCTTTCTTTTATCATCATCCTTTTTCTACTTTGTTTTTTATCCCTCCCTCCATCCGACCTTTCCTCCATCCATTTTTTATTCCTTACAAAGGGTCCTTTATTCCAACATTCTTTCTTCTTTACTCTCTTCTTTCTTTTATTGCCCATCCATTCTTTCTTATTTTTTCTTAAACTTTTCTTTCTCTCATGCTTTCTTTCTCTTTATTTATTTTATCCCATCCCTTCTTTTTCTTTTCTTTCCTTCTTGCTTTCTTTCCTTTCCATACATTTTTTCATCTTGTCTTTTAACTCTCCATCCACTTTCTTTCTCCTGTCTCATAAATCCCTATCAATTTATTTGCTCTTTTTTCCTGTTTTTATATCCTCCATCCATTCTTTTTTCTTTCTGTCTTTTTTCTCTTACTCTCTTTTTCTCACTTTCTCTCTTTATTTCATTCATTTCATTTTTCTTTTTTTCCCATTCTTATACGGTATTTCTTCACCATCTTTTTCCTCCATCCATTATTTTTTTCCTTACTCCTTTGTCTTTTATCCCAACATTTTCTTTTTTTACTCTCCTCTGTCTTTTATTGCCCATCCATTTATTTTTTCTTTCTTTTGTTTTCACTTGCCTTTACCCTTCTTTTTTGTCCATCCATTCTTACCTTCATCCCACCAGTTTCTTTTTTCTATATTTTTCTTTCTTTTTTATCTGTATTTCCCCCTCTACCCTTTCTTTTTCTCTTTTCTTCTTTCTTTCTTTCTTTCTTTCTTCAATTTACTTCCATAACTTGTAAACTGGGAGCTCAATGAAGCTAACTTGAAATGAATTGGAGAAAACTCAGAGGAAAAAAAAAGAGAGAGGCTGAAAGAGACCTTTAAGTTGGTCCACAGTTTGGCAGCACCGTTTCCTGTCCAAAAACTTCAAAGGCTTTAAAGCGACATGTGCTGGCTTTCTAAACAGCAATTTCCTACACCACATAATAAATGGCACCTCGCATTAAACACTTTATACTACTACCAAGAATAAACACTCAATTTTCCTTTACATCAAAACTACCATTGTCTCTTAACTTGGCATGTGTGTGAAGTTCGAGGCCAGCGGCTTGTTTGTGTGTGACTAAACTTCATGTCCTGCACCTCTACCTTTGTGCAAATATCTCTTACAAATGTTTGTGTACAGCAGCTAAATGTTCGCTGTAATAGTACAGATTCAACGATCGTTAACACTGAGCTTATCACAGCTTGTTGAACAGAGGAAAATTATTTAAAAAAAGAAAAACAACAACGGTCCTAATGCAGAGCCTTGAGGAACCCGACAGTAAGACTGTATGACTACAAATATACTACATTATTTTTGAGGATGTATTGAGTCATATGGCAGTTGATAGTAAATCGCACTGGATGGGATATTCATATGATGGCTTATTATTCTATTTCTAACTTCTAATTCATACTGAGCTTTGTACAATACAAAGGCTATCATAAAAATGCATCATTGCCTTCAACATGTAAAAAAGAGAGAACCACAATGGTCCAAATACAGAGCCCTGAAGCACCCCGCAATAAAACCATACAACTATATACATACCACTCTCCACTTGAGGATGTATTGCGTAATATGGGCCGTTGATGGTGGATTCCACTGGATGGGGTGCGAGTTGGGCTGGTTTCCTGTCTCTGTGATGATCACACGTACTGGAACTAGTGGGATAACGTTATGAATTATTAGTATGAGGTTATACCAAAACAACACGCCCAAACCCAGTCATACATCTCTACACTGGATTCAAATTGTAGCTGGATTTATAGTTGGTTGTTGATAAATGGGTCTGTTTTCATGCTTCTGTTGCGGCTAGCGTAACGTCCAAGACGGGGCAGGTGGACTGGATTAAAATCCCGGGAGAGAAAACAAAAAAGCAGGGATAATGTGGCCAAAAGAAAACCATTCTGACATTCTGATTCATGATGGATTCCAACAATTCAGTCTGATTTATGCTTGGGACAGGAAAAACCCCATGACAGACTTGGAATTCACATAACCCGGACTAAAAGTACATTCATTGGCCTAGCATTATAGATCACACACAATGTGCTCTTATAGTCCTCTCACCTGGCCAGACTGACGCAGCTGTGAGCAATTTGAAGAATAAGCTCGGTCTGAAGGGCTCCCCCTAATAAATCTGGCTAGCATACAACACTCACTATTGTGTCAGAGCAAAGTGGGGTGTTTCAGGTTCGCGCAAATATAGGTCAATCTAAAAGCACACATTGACAGCGTCCTTGAGAGCGGCCTACGTATGCGAGGAGTTCTCTGGAAAAGTCAGATAATCGTTTGCAGATGGCTGATACGGTTACTGTCTGTTTTTTTTTTTGACAGTCTTCAAACATAACCACCGTCTCAATAAGAATGAGGGCAAATGGTATAGCAAGCATCATAGAATCACTTAGAAGCCCTAAACTAGGCTATTCCGAACTATTGCCTGGCCCATCCCAAAAGTTAGTAGACACACGATTGGTGAAGGCCTTGTATTAACTTAGTTGTCAAGTTGTCAACAGACGACCAAGCTCAGAAGAAGGGATCAAATGAATGGATCCAAATCCATCTGGCCAACTTCAAAGTGTCCAACCTCCCCCCTTTTTTGGGAAGGATAGAGAGGGTCAAACAGGCCCTGTTTCATTTCAAAGAGGACAACAATTGGCAAATAAAAAGGGACGAGCTCTTCAAGTGACCCTTCTAACTACCGGGGGAGGACAAACACTGATTAACGATCGGACATGGACCGATGGCGTCAACACTGCAGTGCTGTCCTGACTAAAGGTCCAAACTGTTTAAAGTGCTTACGTAACCCTTTTCCAGTCTGTAATCTTTGGAAAAGCTTTTCCTCAAAAAGTATGAAATGAAACTCTGAAATGTTTCCATATTTCAGCGACATTTCCACTATGTGTCCACTGCCGGTCCTGATCATTGTCTCAAATGTTTCAATAATCCAAGTTATCCATCACGTAACAGGAATAAAGTGGGCCAAAATACAAGCTGCTATTTGGTCTAATACACGTCTCCATGTAAACAAGTGAATAATACATTTTCAATTACATTTACATTGGACTTAAGTGTTATATTAAACATCCAACAAAGTTTGACTGAAAAAAAAAAGCAGAAACAGGATAAACACTGCTAACAGCAGCTGAATTCGATGAGCAGACTTATCTGAGAACTTTTCCATGGGCGTGGCCTAATATACTAATGAGCACACTTGATTGACAGCCGTTTGTCTGAGACTCCCAGCCTTCTATGCCACTCAAGCAATTAAACATGACGGCGCAAACGGCGAGAATCAGGATTGTTTAAGTGTCCATGTACCAACTCACCCAATTATAGAGTTAGCACAGTAGCTACGCTCACTAGGTTAGCTGTCACTCGCTAGGTTAGCTTTTGCTCGCTAGGTTAGCTTAGCTTAGTCTACTCAGATGCAAAGACACCGTTCATGTGTGAAAACATAGCTTTGATAAAAGCTCGGTGGGCAGGACAAGTGACATCAGCCTTGGTGTCACGATGAAGGGCGAGCTTACGTAAGCGTTACCCTAGAATAGCCCCGCCCACTTTACATTGAGGTGAGAGAATTTGTGGTGAACTTCTTGTAGATGTTGGAAAATCACCAATTACTCAGACTTTGTACTGAAGCTAAATTCACATACTTGTGGTTCTTACAAATCGTCCAAACCAGCCACGTTTATGGTGTTTTCATTTGTTTAGTTCCGTTTGTTTAGTTAATGTGGCTTTTCATTTCCAGACATAACTACTATTTTACACATTTTACCCTACCTGTGGACTGCAGAGGCTCGCAGGACAGTTCTCCGATGCCGTTCCCGTAGCAGGAACAGCGATATTGGATGCTGTGGATGACTTTATCCCACGTCTCGCCAATCTGATAGAACGCTTTCGTCTCGGGTTCTTGGCACTGATCTGCAGGCAAAGAAAAATATTTAGATTACCAAAGTGCAGATGTTCGTTCTCTCTTGAGCTGTCAAACTGGGTGGGAAACATCTGCACTGGCACATTTTCCAAAGAAGCTCTCGGCTTCTCCCTCTGTCTGGCTCCCGTCGGCTGTAGGCTTTTATTCAGTAAGATGTTAGCAAAAGGCAAGAGCCGTTGTTCATTTGATCTGCTGGAACTGAATTACAGGAATCCATTGGTGCTGGACCAAACAAAAAAAAAGAGCACTTTTAAACTGAAGAACTTGAAAATGTCTTTAGAAAACGAGGCCCGGAAAGTATCTCACCGATGGCATCGCATTTCCAGCGGCCACGGCCCTGACCGAAGCACGTGCAGTTCATCATGTAGCCCTCGGTGTGACGCTTGTCGAAGGTATGGTTCACTTCGTACGTGAGTCCGTCTACGATACACTGATCTGATGGGCAAAAATACAAGTTCAAACAAAATTTTAAACTAAATCAATTAAATTTCATCCCGATTGGGAATTTCCGATAAGCGGTAAAGCCGGAACGCAGTCCCTATTTGATACTGTTTAGCGTTGGCATGTGCTAAAGGTAAACACGACAAAAATGGCCACCGCACCTCGGAGCTGTGAGTGGGCGATGCAGCTCCACTCGCCGCGGCCGTTACCCACACACTTGCAGCGCATCATGTGACCCAAAGTGTCGTGGCGCTTGTCCCACTCGTCGCCCAGGCGGTACATGACGTCGTTTACTGTGCAGACCTCCTCATGGGCTGGAGAAGAAGAGAAATTTCAGTGGGATTAGTGTGTGGAGGCCTGGCTGAAGCTTGTTTTTTATTCCATTATTTATCAAAAACTAATCAAATTTTTGTCAAGTCCTATTTCTTAAGAAACATGTCAGTATTCTTCACTAATACGTCCACAATAAGTGTGTTTAGGGTTTAGTCCGAGTTTAAATAGGGTTTATTTAGACTTTAGTTTGGGTTTAAATCCGGGGTTTATTCTGGTATTTAGTCTGGGGTGAAACATGGTTTATTCTGGAATTAGTCCATGTTTAGTCAGGTTTTTTTCAGTATTTAGAACAGGTTTAGTCGGGGTTTATTCAGGGTTTAGTTTGGCTTTATTCTTGGATTACTCTGGCTAGAATCAGGATTAAGCTCGGGTTTAGATCTTTTAAATGTGCTACCATTTGAATAAACTATAAAGTCATCACAGCGATTTGGGTATATTTCCGTTTTATATGAGGATTTCTCAAACAGCTAAAAGTGGCAATGTTTCAGTTTTAAATCATTCATTCATTAATAAAAAGTAACTCAAGCAGTCCTTCATAGTGCACTCAGACTTTTGGATCTGATTGTATACATGTACTGGTTGTTAATCTGTAAGGCTAAGGGTGTGTGTGTGTGAGTGTGTGTGAGTGTGTGTGTGTGTGTGTGTGTGTGTGTGTGTATGTGTGTGTGTAGGTGTGTGTGTGTGTGAGTGTGTGTGTGTGTGAGTGTGGGTGTGTGAGTGTATCAGTGTGTGTGTGAGAATGAGTGTGTGTGTGTGAGTGTGTATGAGTGTGTGTGAGTGTGTATTTGTGTGTGTATTTGTGTGTGTGTGTGTGTGTATGAGTGTGTATGAGTGTGTGTGAGTGTGTGTGAGTATGTATGAGTGTGTGTGAGTGTGTGTGTGTATTTGTGTGTGTATTTGTGTGTGTGTGTGTGTGCGAGTGCATGTGAGTGCGTGTGTGAGTGTGAATGAGTGAGTGTGTGAATGAGTGAGTGTGTGAATGAGTGAGTGAGTGTGTGTGTGTGTGTGTGTGTTAGATTCTGATCTCATTGTATCTGAATCTCAGAATGTTCTCCTTAAAATGGGCGGATCATGGAGCTCTGGCCAAGAGGGCCACAAATCAGCACCTTGTTATAGCCTATGATTATGCGCTCATAAAGACTCCCACTCATCATGACATAATGACCCTTAAATCCTGCACTGGGGTTTGATGACCTGGACTCGGGGTGGACTTTGGGGTGACTGATTTCATGAAAAAGCTATTTGTGTCTATAAAACCAGACCTCATGGCGAAGCTTCAGAGAAAAGGGATGATTCAGTGCAAACAGCTGGCTAGCAAGCCGTATACCAGTGCGCCTGTTAAGAGCGTGTGAGAACCCACATTGTATTTAAATCCAGTCTAAACCAAACTTACTGTCTTCATGCAGGTAAGGTGTATTACAAGCCAGCAATGTGTGTATTTTCACTCCTATATTTATGGAAATAACACTACTTGGTAGTGGATTCAGGCTTTCGGACCCAACCTTCCCCTACGTACATGCCATGGGACAGAAGCCGTAGTGGTGCTCTTCGTCGTAGTTCGCTGTAGTGCCGCACCATTTCATGCCATCGCGCCGGCCGTCGGCTGTGCAGTCTGTGTAATTACGGCCATTGTACAGAAAAGGGAACTGGCACAGCGCACCGTTAGAGTTTCCACCGCGAGTTATCACCATCACTGCAGGAACAGGCAAGAAACCGATTATAAGCAGCAGCTTTAAGGACAAATGTTCAACCATCCTGTTAGCTATGGAAGTCCCATTGGCGCAGGTAATATCTTCTCATTTTAAAGTTCAAGATATTTTATATTTTAACTCGACTATTAGCTATAAAAACAATATCTACACAGAGGCATGTTGAACTTTCGTTTTAGCCAACATTAGGGCTAAATTCGGAAAATCCCAAAGCTACAAATGTTGTTGTGGTTACATCCCAAAGCTAGGAATACGAGTTAAAACTCCAAAGCTACAAGTGTGGACTAGGACTTCAGGTTCAGTTCCAAAACTATGATTTGTGTTCAATTCCAAAGCTAGGATTTTAGATTAAATCCCAAAGATGGAAATTTGGGTCATATCTCAAAGATACAAGTTTAGATCGAATAACAAATCTGAGACTCAAGGTTCAATCCCAAAGCTGGGACTTTAGGTTCAATCCCAAAGCTGGGACTTTAGGTTCAATCCCAAAGCTGCATACTCGAGTCAAAATCCCAAAGATACGAGTTTAGATGCAATCCCAAAAGCTAGATAGAGGCTTACATTTTTACTCAAAGCTTTACTTACAGTTCCTCTGAGTGCAGAACGAGTACTGGCCGTCGGTGTCGTAGTTGGAGCTGGTGCTGCACCACAGCTGCCCGTCAGTTCGGCCTTCAGAGATGCACGAGTAGTGTGTTTTTCCACCAAACACGAAGGGGAATACACACGGCTGGCCGTTGGAGTTCCCGCCGTACACATGAGACTGACCGTCTGCGCACACGCACACACAAGAATTAAGAGAATTCAAAATGCCAGCCAAAACGTAACCTTCCATAACAGTACGGCATAAAACTAAAACAGCACGCAAGCTTCTGGAGTTTTAAAGAGAAGCATGCTCCAGCGTTTGCTGTACCAGATGTCAAACTGGTTTATTTCACCTTTTTCTTCTCAGCTCAAAATGACCTCAACACCATCTCTGTAGTAATGATCGGTCATGTTCATTAGAGAAGCTCAGGCCAAAAACAAAGTGTAATGTTGGACGGTTTTTGTTCCACTTCTATAAGGGTTATGATAAGTGAAAAACATTTGGGCGTACCCCACTCTTCGCAGCTGATGCCTCCGTTAATGCAGGTGCACATCATCTGCTGGCTGCCCTGCGTTTGGACCCAGCGCATGCCGTCGTAGTAGATGCTTCCAGATCCGGTTCGACACGCGCCCGGCTGAAGCTCTTCGGGCACAAAGTTCAGCTGGTGAGTGACGGGTCTGACCTGAGTCGACAGGCCCGAGCCTGAATCTATCGGCAAATAACGGCCGGGGAAAGAAAACACACCAGGAGAGACTGTTAGCATAGCACTGGATAGCTACGCTTTTTAAACAAGGTTCAAAAGTAGAAGTAAATAAACATTTATAGTAAGTAATATTCGTACATTTTCTCAAAAAAGTTCAAATTAATTGCTTTCAGTTGATAAGGACACACATATTCGTGAATAATGATGAAACACTTTTGACGGTAAGTTTTTGGTAAATCATGAGGTTACCTGTATCGCACTCACCGAGAGTGGTCTGCGCGGACGAGTGTCTCTCGCACTTCCATTCGCCGCGCCCGTTTCCTGTACACACACACTGCAGCGGGTGGCCTTGTGCGTCCGTTTTGGTCCATGTCTCGCCGATACGGTACGACTTCTTCTTGTCCTGGTCGTTACAGCGGTCTGGAGGGTCCAAAAAATTATTATTTTTATTTAATTAAAGGAATCGCGAAAGGAATATATATTTATTTTTTTATTTTTTCCTAATTCGCAAAAATTATATTGACTTAAATGTGTCTATATGTGCTGTATTTGTAAAAATGTTATTGAGTACAAATAAATAAATAACAATAAATGAAACAGCATTTATTAAACAGCAAATAAACAAAAAATAAACTAATAATTTTTTTTTATAATTTTGAAATAAAACAAATGTATTTATTTGAAAAAATATATACATAAATGCTTTAAAACAAAAAAACAAAAAATAAACATATATATATACTGTATAAATACAAAATAAAAAACTGGTAACGTATATACAGTATTGTTACTGATTCTAATTACTTTTATCTTTTAATACTAATACTAAAACTGTATGTTTATCTACTGCAGTGAAGCACAGGCCTTATTTATTGTATAAATGCTAAAATTTGGGATTGTTTGTGAATTTCAGGCCAACTCTTGCAATGCGACTAATTTTTAGACTTCTGTTTAATTAAAAAATAAAATAAAAAGAAATCTCGAATCACGCTTCATATCCATTTCATTGCTATATGTAGTATTCAAAGACTTTGACACTTCTCAATTTCTCAATAACCAATAGAAATTGGGTTAGCGGTCGATGCTAAGTGTTATTACAGTGTAATTTTAGTTGTCTGGCGTCTTTTCTTATTATTTTACCAACACGTCGGAGGTAAATGTTGATGTTCCCAACAATTCTGTAGCGTTTTCACCATCACTTTACACTAAACTGCTTTGTGCTAGCTAGCGAAATCATTAGGCTGTCATTGACTAACTTATGCTTGATGTCCATATTTCTCTCAACTTTAATTACATGGTGAGTGTACCGTGTGTTCACCTTGCCATGAGTAAAGCTTTGAGGAAATAAAACTGGTACAGCTTTATTGTCTATAGGTTTTAATCTTGGGGAAAAAACTGGCTAAATCTAAGATACGCTAGCTTATAATGCTATAAACTAAAGCTATTAAATATAGCTCGCTGGCCAGGGGTAGCTAAGCATATATAGCTAAATAGTTAGCTAGCTTGGTAGTTAGCTACTATCACTCTGTAAAATAAAGTATTAAATAGGCAACACTGCAGTAGCTAAACGTTACCTACATGTACAAGCTAGCTAGCTGAACACCATAACATGGACGATCATTTTGTAAGGACGACGGGAATGACAGTATAACGACAATAAGAGCTGAATTCAGATATGCGTGGCTCACTCCTAGAGGTGCAGGTGATGCGTCCGTTTCCTTCACCCAGACACGTGCAGTCGACGATCATCCAGCCCTGATAAGGTTTCTCCCACGTCTGCCCCACCACGTACGACGAGCTCACAGACGTGTCGTAGCAGCGCTCAGCTGTGAAACAAGCGTTGCTCATTAGTCATTATGCAGGTGAACAGGCTTGTTATAATCAGGGGTATGATGATATAACAACGGTATGCTGCGGTAAAGAAATCTGAAATAGTCACATAGCTAACGTTGCGATGTTCTGTATCAATAATGTCACAATAATTTGCCCTATCGTCGGGAGAGCTCGAGTTCAAATCCCAGAAATACAAAACAATTAAGTGTTTGTATGTCGTTTTGATAAACTACTAAAGGCCTAAACAAAACAGGTCCGTTTAAAAAAAAATATTTCTACCAAATAATTGTAAAGATTGTAATAAGTATTTTTTTAATTTATTTATAGTAAATATTTTTTTTTTTACACATTTAGAATATTAAAATACAAATATTTCAATGTATATATATATATAAAATACAAAAGAAATACAAACATAAACCGCTTATAAATAAATAAACCGCTAAATAAAATGAATAAATAAACCAGATAATAATAATAAAAAAAATCCCATGAATACATAATAAACCTATATTTAAAAAAAATATTATAAAAACAAAAAACAAATCATTTATATTTATATATATTTTTCTTCGTTTTTATTTATATTATGCTATATATAATGTATTATATTTATTTTTATTATGTACATTTTTGTATGTTATTATTATTATTATTATTATAACCATTATTATTGTTATTATTTTATATGGTATGTTCAGTTTATTTAGTATATTATATTTATAATGATCTGGTTTATTTACGTATTTAATGAATACATTTTTAAATAATAAATAAATAATGCAGAAACTCAACATCATGAGGTTGCTGGGTTTGAGGTTCAGATACTGTAGTTCATATTTGTTGTACTGTTCATATTGACCGCTGTCTTCTCAATATTTGCACTGAGTTTAAACATTGTCCCGGATTTCCCAGAATTCCTGTTGCTGAACTTCATATGTGTGAGTTTGTACTTAAAAACAGAAAGTTGTCGGGTGCAGGCGAGTGCATCATCTTTTCTCATGGTTTATAATATTATCATGATATTAAATTTTTATGATGATAATTAAAGTTACACACTCTTTATCATGCCGTCTACCTAGGCACCCTCCTCCTGACTATATTTACTGTGTCAACTTTGCGAAACTGTCAGACCACGTCGACCTTTGACCCGAGACGTTTCTTGGGCACTCACCAATTGGTTTGCAGGTCCACTCGCCCTTGCCGTTTCCGAGACAGACGCACTCGAGCATGTAGTCGCCCGTGTCGTGGGGTCGAGTCCAGGTCTCTCCGATTCGGTACGAGCGACCTCCTTCATGGCAGCGATCTGTCGCAAAGACAAACAGGAAGTGTTTAACACCGCTGACATGATAAAAGTTCACAAACTGTTTCAATACGTAATTGCGACATGCAATTAAAATAAATGTAAATTGTTAGCCAGTTTACTATAATGCTGATTCATGAGTTAGCCTGTTTACTGTAATGTTAGTTCATAGGTTAGCCTGTTTACTATAACACTAGTTTCTGTGTTAGCCTGTTTACTATAATGCTTGTTTCTGTTAGCCTGTTTACTATAACGCTAGTTTGTGTTAGCCTGTTTACTGTAATGCTAGTTTCTGTGTTAGCCTGTTTACTATAATGCTAGTTTCTGTGTTAGCCTGTTTACTATAATGCTAGTTCTGTGGTAGCCTGTTTACTATAATGCTAGGTCTGTGGTAGCCTGTTTACTATAATGCTTGTTTCTGTGTTAGTCTGTTTACTATAATGCTTGTTTCTGTGTTAGCCTGTTTACTATAATGCTAGTTCTGTGGTAGCCGGTTTACTATAATGCTAGGTCTGTGGTAGCCTGTTTACTATAATGACAACACAATTTAGCTACCATATTTATTAGGTTCTTTTAAATTCATCCTCCATCTCAATAGGGGGCGCTGTGGCACTTTTCCAATTTGTCACTTACAGTCATCTATTTAATGTTATGCCTTTTTGCACTTAATCTAAAGTAACGCACAATATTCGAACCTACAATATTATTTTCATGCTAATATTTGTAATATGTAAAATTTCTGCAGAAAAAGTATTTTTTAGCAGACTCGATGGTGACGGACTCACTTGCGATGGTGCAGCTGATTTTGCCTCTTCCCGAGCCGATGCAGGTGCAGTCCCAAATCATCCCTTCCTTCGGCCGCTCGTACGTCTCACCCACGCGGTACGACCTCGCGTTGATTTTATCGTAGCACATCTCTTCATCTAACAGACCAAATGTGCGGCACGGTTAAAATTCATTTTAAAACATTACACTATAGTTTTCAGACATCAATGCCATTTCGTGGATTTAAAAAAAAACTAAAAAAAACACGAGATTAAAGGAAAATCATAGACTTGCCTCAGGTGGGCTACGGAATATACTTTTTCAGCATTAACAATATTATAAAATAGTAGAATAAACAGGTATTTCAAACTGTAAATATTCAAAATGGCCACTTCCACAGCTACATGATATACGTTGGTTCAAATAACACTGTGAAAAAGTGTCAGGAACCACCAATGTCAGTCTATTTGGACTTATTTAACAAGTGTGTTATGATTTTATGTTCTTTTAATAAACTACTGAAGGCCTCAACGAAACAAGTCTATTTTTATTTTAAAATATTCTGGCAGTTTCCGTAACAAAATAACTGTAAAAATGATAATAAATATGTTAAATTAAATATAGTATAAAGAACTAAAATGAAAATAAATAAACCAGATAATTAAAAAATAAATAACACACATATAATAAATTAATTAAATAGAATAAAAATCAATTAGAAGTAATACAAACAATCGTAGAACTGTGTTCCCACCAGTAACGGACTGAACTGTGGTTTGGTGAGCGCCCGAGTACGGGTGGAGTGTTTTGCCTGATCCGCTACAATTGTAATTCATACGGATTACACTACAAGAAATTGGTGTACATTTGAGTCCAAGTTCAAGTTCAAACCAATACCATTCTGTTTCCATAGCTACATAAAAGTTGTAACAAGTCAAAGTGATGCGTAGTTTTCATTCTCACCTGCGGGTTTGGATTCACACGAGATGCCAGACGCTCCTCTGCACGTGCACAGTAACGTGCTGCCCATGTACGGCCGCTCCCATTGGTCGTTGACCTGGTAAGACCGCCCATTCTCCGTACAGCTAGCTATGATGGAAAAAGGTTTACCCATAAACAACCACAGTCTAAAACACGTTGGACGCAAATGTCAATACTTAATATTCCTGAGACTAGTGCATTTTAAATGAAGGCCTGGTGTTTTTTCAATGCACTTAATATATATGTTTTGAGTTTTAAGTTTCACGTCTAAGGAGTTCATTTACCACTGATTACACATGAGACTAGTGCACTTCAAACTGAGCCCTTGTTTCTTCCTGTGGGATTTTAAAGTCACCCAAAACAGAATTTTCCTAGATGGAATAATTAGCTGCTCAACGTGGCGGTTTCATGAAAAGAAATGACATCATAAAACAAATCAAGGCACAACAAGACATCAAGAGGTCTGGATTCTATGAATATGCAAATTAGAAACGCTAAACGCCCCGCCCCTCCTTCTTTTAAAATGATGTTGCATAGCCTTCGTTTGCATACTGGAACCTGATAGGCTCTTATATTTAATGATGCAATAACACTCGCCCGTCACATGTTCAACCCTAACTCAGATTTTCCAATGAGGTTTAGTGAAGTTCTACTCAAGCTTATAAAGTTAGAAAAGTTTAACACTTACAGTAAGGGTACAACAATTTAATCGTCTTTTAATCGTGATCGGATTTTTTAGCTTCCTCAGTTAATGAATCGAGATTAACCTGCAATTTTAGCGATAATTGACTGGTGCATTAAAACCCCAAGTTCCCAAATCATTCGCTTTAAATGCATAGTGTGGCCTTTTGAGTCAAATTTTGTTTTTAGCATTTAATTTCAATAAAATTTTCGCTGTAGCGTTCGTTTAACACTGACTATTCGTAAGACTAGTGCACTTTAGGATGAGCCCTTGTTTTGCAGTTATACTTAAGGTCTACGAAAGTTTTCAAAGCTACATTGTCCTCGTAGCTCCAGTGCAGAACTAAAGAAGCAAACGTTGGACACGAAACATGTCTTGGCTAATCGACTACATTGGGGGTAAAGGAAGAAATTGTGTACATTACATTTTTTAACAAACTGTGAATTTAAGTACATATAATCTCAGATACTTTCAAACTTTTACTCGAGTCAACTCAAATCTGACTGTTGTGAAGTGTTTCTGCAGTTAGAGTTGTGCTATGTAGCCTTATTTATGAATACTTTTACATGTACTCTGGTGAATTATCAGTAGCGGTCATCTTTCCAGCACTGATAAGATTTTAGGTTCTAGCGTAGTTTACAAGGGAGGAATATTTAACATGGTCTTACACTACGCGATTTCATAACATTTTGTGCCCAACTCAACTTGTTTGAAAAGTTATCAACGTTAAAGTTAGGGGCGGTGTTAGCGTTCATACTACTTATTAAAAGATCCAAACACATTCGTACGCATTTCTCACGAGAGCTCAAGTTTTCAAGTATCCCAAGTTGACGTCTGATTAGAATAATTAGAATTGTTGCCTGAACTCATATAGGGTGCATTTGTGTCCAGATGAATTTCTATAAAGAGAGAAGGTACCTAATTAAAACACTCTTTTAAATAAATGCCTAGACCGAAAGTGAATTGTAGTCTTACTTGAGTAATTGTCTTAATCAATATTAATCAACCAACCGATCAATACTTCTACTTGTACACAAGTGAATTATCAGTAGAGTAGCAGTAATCTTTCCAGCACGGGTTAGATCCTACGTTCTAGTGAACCCAACAAGGGAGGAAATGTATAAGATCACTTCTGATACATTATTATTATTATTTATTTAAAAAAAAAAGAATTGCATTAACTCATACAGGGTGCATTTGTGTTCCGATGGACTTGTATAGAAATTATAACATCATGTTGATGGACCTTAAGTTACATTGCAATTGGTCCTGGAGACGCGCTCTCCAATCTGGCAAGCCTGTACATTTTGAAACATTGCGCACCCAAACTAAAGTGTGCATAAACTGAAGCCTGTGTCGTCACCTTGCCGTGTGTGTGCCATCTCCTCCACCGGTAGGTCCATCAGCACCTGTTGCTGTCCCTGTCGCTTATTCCTGCCGGACTGCGGCACGCACAGCACCGCGCTGCACGCGCACATCACCAACATCACCAACCTCACCAACCTCCTCATACTCACACACATCCACACCGAACGGGCAGAGACGTGAAAATAATCAAACTGATTTATACAAAATCAAATGCACAATTGTTGTTTGTTTGTTTGTTTGTTTTCTGTGCGCGTCTTCAGTGCGCGTCCCGGCGTGTCCAAGCAGCACCGTGCGCCCTGCGCGCCCCAGCTCCGGCTTTTATACCCAACAGACCCGCACGCGCCTCTCTCTCCGTGCGTGGGGGGGCGGGGGGGCGGGGCTTATCGGAAACGCGCTCTGATTGGCGGGAAAGTCTGAAGCGCTTGAGCGAATGACTCAGCTGGAAGCTGGAGGCTGGAGGCTGGAGGCTGGAGGCTGGACGCTGGAGGCTGGAGGCTGGACGCTGGAGGCTGGAGGCTGGTGGCTGGAGGCTGGACGCTGGAGGCTGGAGGCTGGTGGCTGGAGGCTGGAGGCTGGAGGCTGGAGGCTGGAGGCTGGAGGCTGGAAGCTGGAGGCTGGAAGCTCTGCCTCTGTCAGCTGTGAAATTAAATTATAACACGATTAAATCCACAACCGCAAGGTCTTATAACGCTGCTTTAAACTGTTGAGAAGTCCTGTGTTGGTCTTCATTGGGTCCCAAGTGTTAACTGGGGTCTTCATTGAGCCATTTCTCGGATCAATACTTTAAAATATATTCCGCTTAAGGTCGAACGCTAACAGGTTTTTAGCAACTCACCACTCTATATGTGAGGTTTGCTTCGAGACTAAGCTGTCCCTGAATGACACCCTTAATGTCAGTAGTTAATAATAAAAAATAAAAAACATTATTTATTTAGTAACTATTAGGCTCGTCACTTTATAAAATAAATGCTGTCTGTAAATGATCGACACACCGTCATCCATCGAGCGATGGTGGTACGAGCAGAAGCATTTTGAGGATGTGTAAGATGCGTTTATCCAGAGAAAAAACTCTTGAACTCTCAATCGTCTGGTCACTAGAACCCCAGAACCGTAACTGCAGAGCTTTTACTGTAATTTAAATATGTATATATATGTTCCAATATGTGTATGCAAGTTCAGCTACTTTTGCCATGTAGCTTGTAGTGTAGCTAGCTGCACTTTGCATTGCGAAGGTGTCGACTTTTATTGTGAGATTAGTCGTAAGTACATTCGTTAACGTGTGAATTTAAACTTAATGGAGTATGATGAATGTAATGGAGTATGATGAATGTGATGGAGTATGATGAAATGATGAATGTTATGGAGTATGATGAATGTGATGGAGTATGATGAATGTGATGGAGTATGATGAATGTGATGAAGTATGATGAATGTGATGGAGTATGATGAATGTGATGGAGTATGATGAATGTGATGGAGTATGATGAATGTAATGGAGTATGATGAATGTAATGGAGTATGATGAATGTGATGGAGTATGATGAATGTAATGGAGTATGATGAATGTGATGATGAATGTGATGGAGTATGATGAATGTAATGGAGTATGATGAATGTGATGGAGTATGATGAATGTGATGGAGTATGATGAATGTGACGTGCGAGAACGATTTCCACATTGCGATATCTTGGGTGCGTTGGCATCATTCAGATACGCACCGTTTTCCCTGAGGACGTTACGTTTTTTTGGACAGGATTAGCTCGCGGCTGTCAGGGAACTCCTGTGCTCCATCAGCATCGAGAGCAAAAGTTCACCCTCCCGAGTGGAGGACTCGTCTCATCACGCTGTCTTTATATCAAAACAAAATTCACTTTAATACACGTGAAAAGCACTTAGCGCGACGTTTTGTTTGGGTATTAGCCTCTTTGTGTCCAGAAAAAAACGTTACGAAACGTTTTTAAAAGAGAAGGATTGAAAGAGGGAGAGGAGGAAAGAGGGAAACACCCCTCAGACATGAGTATGAGCAGATGTGTGTGTGTGTGTGTGTGATCTAACACACAACCCCATCTACCATTAAAACACACAAGCAATTTGTCTTATTATATGATTCCATTTCCACCTTGGTGAGTTCACCTGTCTAGGGCCGTGTTAGTCACTGCCTGTCGCGTGTGTGTGTGTGTGTGTGTTTGCCTCTGATTCATGTCCCTAAGAATGATGGACCTGTTCGTTTGTGTATTTACTGATTCAAAGGCCACGTTACACACTCGAGCCACGCGTCCCTTACTGTAAACTCAGGAGCTACGTGGTAGTCTGTGTTTTGGGGCGGGG
>JAOUQW010000025.1:1057073-1068126 GCA_028565825.1 Olivaichthys viedmensis | reverse complement strand
TTTATATAACCGCTTCAGGATCAGCAGAGAGACACCACTGAGGGAGAAAACCAACACCGACACTCATAATAATAATCCTAATAACTTTATATAACCGCTTCAGGATCAGCAGAGAGACACCACTGAGGGAGAAAACCAACACCGACACTCATAATAATAATCATCTAAGCACTAATACTTTAAAATATAAAAAACATATACAGATACGTAATTTCTGTTGTATTTTATTTATGAAATATTGATGATATCTGGATAAACCGAAGAGAGCGATTAAGCTGAAAAAAAAAAAACACTGTTTGGTTTTCTAACAAGCAAGCCAAAATCATGCTGAGATCAACAAAGTCCAAGAAGCCTGGCTTAAAGAAAAGCAGCTCGGCGAGGAACTGAGAAATCGAGCCTCTCAGATCTGGGGAGATCAGCAATTTAAAGAAAGGATTTGTAAGGTCAGTGCTAGATTTCTGCATTTTGCTCTCACCTGTAAAGTGATCGTCCTCCAATGGTGACGAGGTTGGAGAACACGCTGAGGTCCGTCATGTTCTCCGGCCACGACTGGATGTTCAAGAAACCTGAAATGTACAGTTGTGAATACTCTCACAGCTTAAATGTGCTGATATGGAAACAAATGTCTATTAAATGTCTTGCCAAAGAAACTAGTCCTAATCTTTTTAGTATAAATTTTGCAAAAAACACCAAGCAACAACACGAACAACAACCGATGAAACAGTTGACATTTAACAATGACATTTAAATTAGCACTTGGAAACAGACCCTTAGTAGTTTTCTCTGTAACTGCACAGCTCATATAAAAGCAATGCACATGGAGGGGACAAAAATAAAACCGTAAATAAAAATACAGGGTTTCATTATTTGCTCAAAATGGTGCTCTGGTCACACGTTTTAAATGATGAGTGTTCAGAGGAACGGTGTGTGAACCGTCATTACTTTTTCTTCATGCCGCAGTTTCCATTACAAGAATGTTTTGCCCCATTAGCTACATGACACAGTCAGAAGAATGAGTATAATATGATGAAATACCGGGTGATGAAGATACAACAGTTCAAACTTTTATATCCAGTTCAATCCTAACACTCAATACATATAGATAAATCACTATGCCCAATACATTCAGACTAACAATAGAGTTAAAGAACTAGGAAATAGACCAATAGACATTAATAGTCCATTAGATTCCCTGTGTACACTAAGTTTTATCTTGACATTCCCTAGATGCCCAAGTGCACTAAACAGGGTTTAAAGTGCTGTGTAACTGAAAGCTGCTCCTCACCTGTGATCTCTTTGACTGTGTGAAACACATTGAGCCTCTCGGGGTCCAACGCTCTGATGCCGTGGTAAATGTCTCTGTTAGGGAGTGAAGAGAAAGAACAAAGACAAGAATCACATAACTGAGCTCTTCAGAAAGAGGGTTAAAATTGGGGTTAAACCGTAAGTGTACTCCTGGGAGGTGTTGGGCGAAAAATCTCATAGAACGACAGCTGGACTAATGAAGTCCCAGAGCAATAAGGCAAAGTGAAAAACACGAAATGCGTTCTGGCAATCTTGCTGAATAACGGGCAATAAGAGACTGTCAAATACTCCCATTTTTGAGGAAATAAAACATTTTGGGCAACAAAGCCCAGAGGTCCGACTAAAATAATCACATGCCACTGAGAACCAATACAGAAATTCTGCTGCAAAAACTAAACACACTCTGGTGAAATCGAGCTCCAATATATGCAGTATATGTATGTAGCTTGTGTTGCCAGTCATGTAAGCTTCAGAGGAAGGGAGAAATCTCACCCTTTAATCCCAGTGATGAGGAAAATCAGGTTGCCGTTGATCTTGGTGCAGTTGATGAACTTGTGGATGTTGCTGGAGTCGACAGTCTGAGCCGTCTGTAAACTGCCCGTGCCTATACCATCACACACTGAAACAACAGACACACACTAAAAGTATTAACATAAAAAACCCTTATGATCTTAAATTGCTCGTAATATGTACAGTACATTTGGAGTAACTAAACCCAATCTTTAATCTAAAACACTGAAGAGTATGTTATTTAACTGACTCAATATAACTGAGCCCAGTTAATAGCTTTGGATGACAAGAACATGGTTTAAGCTAAGACTCTATAGAAGGAATGAGGAAGCTATTGAGCAGACATACTCTGGAATGCTGGAATAGTAAATGATTGTGATTGGTATTACTTCACCTTTAGGGCGGATTTACTTTAATGTGAGACAATAGTAGGACTTGGACAGTAAAACACTGTGATTGGTGGAGGTTCACCTTTAGGGCAGATGTCAGTACAGGGGACACACATCTTGACGTGGTTCTCCTCCACCTCCATCTTGTTACTCGGGCAGGTTCGAACGCAGGAGCTGTGATCCACCACAAAGTTATCTGGAGGAGTATTCAGTATTAAAAACATCAACCAAGACAAGTCATGCCAATTTAATACATATGTACGTTGTATATTAGAACTTGTGGACCTCCTTTTTTGATGAAATTTACAATCAGGAGTTCACATTCATGCTAAGCAAACTTTAGGTAGAATAATAGAATTCTTGTAGTTTATCCAATAATGAGTCTTTTCCAGTCTCACTCACGTGGACATTTCTTGACACAGAAAGCTCCGTAAGTGGATTTGGCTTTGGGATTGTGTTCTAGCTGGAAGGTGGTTGGGTTGTAGATGAAAGGTTGAGGACACTGAGTCACACAAGCCCCGCTGTCATTAAAATTGGTACAAGCCTACATCAAATACACAATAACACATAATCAAGAGGTTAAAGGTCATCAGGTTAAATTGGCCTTAAATGAACTAATCATATTTGTATCTAAAATGTGCCCCCTTAAATGTATTAATCATACATTTAAGAGTTAATTTTCCATAAAGCGCCACCTACTGATTTACACCGTTTCTCATGATATTGTATGAGAAAGAGGACGTACAAAGCAGTCGGTGTGTTTGGGTCCTGAACAGCCTCCAGCACACTCGCGGTGACAGCAGTCACTAACGTACGGACCGAAACATCGGCCGTCACACTGCTCGGCAGACACCGTCTTCGTTACTGAGACAAATACACACAACTTTACAGGAGGGCACTCTGAATCACACAGACCAGATTTTTTTGTGAGAATTACAATTATATACAGTGAGGTTCAAAAGTCTGACTCCACTAGCAAGAACCTTTACTATTATACCACTTCTACAATTTTGTCAAATTCTATTCTTTAAACTAAATTTGTCCTTGACTGAAAGCAGTAGGGATGATAACAAATAGAGGGTCAGATTAATTGATCAGATGTTAGTTGTTAAGAGACAATGGCAATTAACACGGCTTGTTAGGAGCATACACATGATCCGAGTTGAATCAAATATATAGTATCAAAGCAATTACAAAAAAATGGATATTTTGTCAGATGCTATATGAGGACACAGAGTCACAAAAACAGCTGTATGTGCATGTCAAAGAAGAGAATATGCGCAGTTAGTGGGTGCGTTGCGGGTGATTTACAAAGAATAATCGCGTGAATGACATCACGTGCAAAGTAAGGGGAGGAAACAATATGTACATTGGTTTTGTGCATGCGCAAATTGTCCTCGATAGCCGTGGCGAGACTCAAAGCGACTCCCGGACAAGTAAAGTGAAACGAAAACTCAAGTATGACATTGATTAAAGGCTGATTAGAGATGCATTAAAAAACTGTTCAAAATACGATATGTATCTGAAATAAAGGAGTGTAGACATGAGTGTGCATTCTGTTACTAAAGTGTTTGTGAATGAAAACCCTTTTAAATCTCTTTTTAAATGCTGGTGGCATCGGAGGTGTGAATGTGCGGTGAACATCTGATATAAAACTAACTTTACTTCAGTCATAATAAGTCATAAACGCTCTGATTATTTTACTATGGCATCATTTCGGTTTGAGTAAATGGTTATTTTGTCTTCAACAGGCGGAAACGGGCTTACGCTAATGGAACACCTTCCTTTCGGACGTGCTCATTTTTGCACGCAATCTCTGTTAGGGAATCACACGAAATAAAACTGAGACAATTGAAAGTTCATAAACGTAATGGTGTAAATATTGCGTTGATGAGATAATGTAAGATAATGAGGAAGTAACGTAAAGGTAATGGGGCATCAGCTTGCTACAGTGTAATTATTTGACATTGTGGACGCTCACAGCTTTGGCACTGATCCTCTTGGTGTCCCCAACAGCGTCCATTACAGGATCGATGACATCGTCTGCCTGTGGGAAACATTTAAACATCATCAGCTTTAATCTTTCACTCTCCATGCAAAACATAACGGTTAATGACATGATTATTTGACAAATTTAAGCATAAGACCCCATAGGACAGATAATCATCCTCAAGGAAAATGTAGAGACAGATGTTGCTGGTTTCCTTCCAACTGGCTCTTTGATGTAATTATTAGCAAAGAAATGATCTATGATATTATACATTTTAGCATATGTTCACTGCATTATTATTTGGACTATAGTTATCTTGAATGTCAGTATTAGCACACAATGCAATATTAGTCATGAAATAAATGTTGTAATAATTAAGACTGAGAGCTTGAAGTAGAAGGAGAAGAACCCTAGATTACTAGATTACCTGTGTGGTGATTATAGAGCACAGGGGACTCGGCTTTCACGGTACTGAAGTCTTAAGATGACTCCATTTTGCTATGAGCCTTAATTTGCCAATCTTCTAATTATAAACACACCTGCTTTCAACTGTTTTGCTCTGAAGCACGTCACGCTCCAGATGAGATTCAAGAGGAAGAGTGGAAAAGTATGTTGAATTGTGAATACTTAGTATGAGGGGTGTGGATAGCACTCCAAACTTTAATTACAACTTGTAGGAAATCACCCTCACTTGTTTGAATTCATATGACTTCTGTACAAGATCAGGTTGAAATTCGAATTGTGACACTAATAGACCTGAAAACATATATAAAACATACAGCACCTGATAGGTTCTTCAGTAGAAATCTTATTACCAAAATGGTCTAAGTGAGCTTTTATTGACAGGTAACAGTAAAATAATGGATCAGTTACAGCTTCCGAGAGTGTATGAACTCTGGGAGATTGACTCACATGAACTGCTGCTGTTGTTGGACGGCACCACCAGAAGCTCAGCGTGAGGGTTCTTCATGATGTCCCGCCAGTGGATGGTGTCTGCATGGCACAGGAACTTGTTCTGATCCACATACACACCACCGTTCAGGATCTCTGATAGAGCCAGAAAAAAAAGAGATATACAGTATATACATTCCAGTTAGCATGTTAGACTGTCTGCATCCGGGTCATGATCTCATTGCAAGTTTATTAGATTCACACTAGCTAAGCTTGTATTTTAGCTTTTCTTATGACCTTCATTTGTGTTGAATGCATTTAAATCACACTTGTTCATTAGAATTCCTATACATTTTGAATAAATTCAGATTGAGGTCCAATGTGGAGAGACTTGTTGTGCGCTAACCAACTACAAAACCCATACATCTTCACTGTCATTTAAATGTGACCAGTGAGAACATTAGAGGAAGGGAAGAATGAAAGATGATGTTGTCCTCAGAACAAAATGAAAAGCCTATACAGATGAGAAAGGTTCAAGGCAGAAGACAAAGGAATGGAGAATAAAAGTGTGTTATGAAGTCATTTGAAGGGCAAAAGCTTATAATGTGGCCCGAGTCAGTGGAGAAAATTGAGCTGTTTTACATAAACTCTCATAACACCAAACATCCGAGTCCACCTGTAAACACAATTTAATCAACTGCACTGAGAACAAAAACTCATGGACAGGAAAAGCCAAGCATTACGCAGTTCTGGTGGTAAATAAGACTAAGGTCAAACTAGAAGGCTAATGGTCGACAATTTAATTAGGAAATAAATGTACAAACATTACTGATTGAAAATATGAAATAATTAATATAACAAACACATCCATTCTATATTTTACATTATTATGTAAATGCTTATTTAAAATGAATGAATAAATAAATACATAAATAAATAATTACAATATTGATTATTAAATATACATTTTAAATATAGTAATTACTATATTTATTTATTATATACCTTTTATATTATAAGTCAAATGATTAATTTTAATGAGTATAAATAATAATAAATAATTAATCACATTATTCGACTGTTAAATTATTATTAAATGTTAGAATTAAACATAAGCAAGCGCAATACACCAAATTTATCATTTACATGAGCATACAGGTTATCAAACGCAAAATCTGAATCGTAACTTTTTTATAAATTTGACAGTCACTGGCTTTTCTGATTTGTCATTACCCTTATGACTTGTCAAATCTACAGTCAGGAACAGCAAAAGCCAGTTTGGACTGTATCTATGCTACATTCCCACTGATTCCTACTGATTCGCAGTTAACATACTGTATAGATATTTAATTTACCAAATCCTCCTTCTACCCCATTGTGGAACAAACAGTAGCAGTTTCGACTGTTCACATTACAGCCAAACCATCTAAAGCTTTTATATTTGGATCTTCTAAGAACAATACACCCAAATTCCACTCATTTTAGTAAACCCCTTGCCTTAAAGGGCACTTTGTTGTATAGAAATCAATCACCACACAGAGCTTGAAGAGAAAACCTTGTCTTTCTCCATATAGTTCCTGAGTCACCATGAAAGTGATTGTTTCGAATGATAAATGGATAACTTGGTGTAACTGCAGTGTGTGTGTGTGTGTGTGGAGGAGCAGCTCCTCTTCTAAACTCTAATCCTGTTTCAGGCTTCTGATTGCATTTCAGCCGTCTCAAATCCTATTTCACAACGAGACGGGATGAAAAATGGCATGTGTTAAAGGATTATGGGATTCCTCATAACTGAGATGATCTTTTACAGAATAAAAAAGATGCTAAAGGTTTCAGGGGGGAATCACATGTTTCTCTTTTTTGATCCTGCCTTGGTGGCAACATTTTAAGTAGTGAGACAAAAGACAAAAGAATAAGGCAAAGCCCTCAAGGGACCTTGGGTTATGGATGTCACAAGTTTATGGTTTAGTTTTCCTGTAAAGGATATGAGTCCAACCTCATTTTGTAAACATTCAATTTAAGACTATATAGATATGAATTGCCTACAAGTCATTTATAACGGTTGGGAAAATACATTATGTATCAGTGGCATCATGGATTAGATTTAAACAGATTAGTCCAGCCAAAAATGTCTGTGATACCAACAGATGCAAGCATGAAAATTCAGTGTGAGATTGATAAATTTGGAGCCTCCAATGTTAAATTGTTTAGTATCTCCTCTCTAAATTGCTGAGTAAATAATGGAAGCTGCCATCACTGGAACAATTTCACAAACAGTATAAACTGGCAAGTGTTAATCAAATAACACAGGCTTGAGAATATTTGGTCCGTGCTGTAGGGCTTGTGGCATTGACAGAGAGGACATAATGCACCCAACTACTGTACTTCACCCAGAACCAAAACCCAACTACTCTACTGCACTCAGAACCAAAACAAAACTACTCTACTGCAGCAAGAACCCAACTACTCTACTGCACCCAGAACCCAAACCCGACTACTGTACTGCACCCAGAACCCAAACCCAACTACTCTACTGCACCCAGAACCCACACCCAACAACTGTACAGCATCCCGAACTCAAATCCAACTACTGTACTGGACCCAGAACCCAAACCCAGCTACTGTACAGCACCCAGAACCAAAACCAAGCTACTCTACAACACCCAGAACACAAACCCGACTACTGTACTGGACCCAGAACCCAAACCCAACAACTGTACTGCACCCAGAACCCAACCCAAACTACTGAACTGCACCCAGAACCCAACCCAACCACTGTACTGCCCCCAGAACACAAACCCGACTACTGTACTGCACCCAGAAACCAACCAAACTACTGTACTGCCCCCAGAACTCAAATGAAACTACTGTACTGCACCCAGAACCAAACTACTGCACTGCCCCCAGAACCCAAACCCGACTACTGCACTGCCCCCAGAACTCAAACCCAACTACTCTACTGCACCCAGAACCCAAACCCAACTACTGCACTGCCCCCAGAACTCAAACCCAACTACTGTACAGCACCCAGAACTCAAACCCAACTACTCTACTGCACCCAGAACCCAAACCCAACTACTGTACTGCACATTATAGAGTGTCTGGGGCCTGCTTAAAAGACACACATTACAGACTCAGCTCTGTTCACATCCTCCAATGAGACACCCCTCAATGTCAAATCAATAACCTACACTCATTGGCAAGGTAAACTGGAGCCTGTTTTGGAAATGCAATTAGGACATGTCATAACAGATTTGCCTTTGTGGGAAATATAGTACTATTATCCAACTGCCTGTGTAGGCAAAAGCTTGGCACAAAAACGTCTCCAAAACGATTTGTTTTCAATATTTAGAGTTGACAATGCCAAATAAGAATTGAAGAATAAAAAAGTACATACAGTGGATCAGATTTGTGAGAGTTACTCCAAATATCTATTAATGAAAAACAAAGCTATAACTACTCGCCTGTCATGGCAATCTGAAGTTAAAAAGAATCCAGCTTTAATAAAAGCATCTGGTGAAAGATTTAGAGTCGAGTAAGCCAATTATTATCCATAAAGCACCTTTGCTGTTTATGCCTCCTCACTGTTACCTGATGGATGGAAAACTGAGACCATAGATATAATACAATATTCACACCATTTCCCAGTGCTTTAGCATTTTATAGAAATATAATCAAAGGGCTCATAATTCAGGGGAAATGGAGCAACGACTTGAGAAAAGCATTTTGTCGCGTGGAAGCCTGTTTGGATCTTGTGGAAATGGAGCAAAATTATGGATTAAGATTTTTATAGGCTTTCTAAATGTATGATTGATTGGGCTGTAGGCAACACAGTGCCATTTTGAAGCCAAACAGTGGTTGCATGTTTTCCGTTTTCCTGTTTTCCACCTGAACTTCACATGAAATATGCTGTAATTTTTCCCCGCTTCTGCCATATATTTACCTCCAAGATTTGTTTATGTGGCTTTAAAAAATAAGCTTTTCATAAAAACGGCGAGTCTGCTTCATTTAAAGCTTGGTGATATTGTAAATTTTTAAACATTATGCTTTTAATAATGAGGCTGAATTAAAATTTTAAATGCCGTCAGGCTCCACTACAGACTAAACAATGGTAGCATTCGCCACACATGTTCTTTCTAGTAAATATTTTTGATTTTTTCCAGACTCATGAGCTACGAAGTTCAATTTTAATTGAATTCTTCATTTACAAACATTTTTGACTTAGGCTTAATCTTTCTCATTTACATTTACAGCATTAAGCAGATGCCCTTATCCAGAGTGACGATACAGTGCCCCTGGAGTGCTCTGGAGCAGAGAAGGTTAAGGGCATTGCTCAAGGACCCACCAGTGGCTGCTTGGCGGTCCCGAGGCTTGACCCCATGACCTGCTGATCAATAGCCCAGAGCCCTAACCACTGAGCCACCACTGCCCTAAGCTTAATATTTAATTCGATGTTTCATGAATTTTGTGTTACGCTGCTACACTGCTGGTCAGTAATGAGCGCAGTGGCTCTCTCAGTAAGTCCAGCTATCAGGAACAGGAACCTGGCCTGTCCTGTGTCCATTGGCATTAACAGTTTCCCAATTCTCACTAAGTGTATTGACCATTACAGAACATTAATGGTATTTGTCTTGCAATGGTCAAGAACTGGACCAAAACCTGTACACGATTTGACCAATTATGTGAACATCCTGACATTCAGGAGTGATAACTCTGATGTAGGGTTGTTAAAGGTTCATCAATTGTCAAAGTCTATCTTATTGGTGGAAACTCGCTTATTTGTCTTGTAATGCTAGTGAAAATGTACGCACACACAGTTTGAGCTATATACTGAAAATCAAAAGTAGCAGCTCATCTAGTGGAATTTGTTTATGCATTAGCGGAGGCCATATAGGGAAGGACAGTAAAAAGGCTGAATTTGTAAATGGTGGTGGGTAGAAAACAAAACACCAAGGCTACTGCATCAATTCCACAGCACAAGACACACGGTCACGCATACATATGAGGGGTGTAGAGACACCGAGAGATGAGAGATGCAGCGTCAGCAAGCAAGTCCTGAATGCATTAGTAGAGCATTAAAAATGGACTTTACAGGACGTCCTATTACATGCACACACACACACACATGCGCACACACATCACTTTTGCTAACTGAATGGTCTCATTAGTTAAATTGTTACCGAGGGACCCTGATTAAAATCCATGATTTTCCTCTGTTCAACACAAAACTCATACCAATAACCAAACAATGCCAACCGAATTAGAATTAATTTAATGATCATTTAATTTTGAGGGTAGTTCACACTCATTTGGTTTGGATTATAAATGACTGCTTTCTGCTCACGCTATATACATATATATATAACCATGTGATCAAACATTAACCAGGCGCCAATAGTTTTGCTTATACATTGGATGACAGTCTAGGATGAGTTGGACAAAAGTTATGTACATTAGCTTAGAAGGTGGCTCTATATAGCTCAAAATCAATAATAATTGCTTTGGCAAGAGCATATAGAGCCCTTTTAAACAATATAAGTAGCTCAATGTATTCCACCCCCCATGTCTAACCTATAACTTCTGTACTAAAGTGTGCAGCAGGTACAGGTTTTATTTCTCTCTACTGTCGCCCTAACTTGTGTAATCACACAAAAAAAACAACTAAATAAATACTGCATTAAATGAGGAACTGCAATACATTTTCATCTTTTCTCTTTTAGCTCTTTCAGCCTTTAATGTTTGTTAGATTAAATGGTTTTAAAGTACCTTCCTGTTTCTGACTACTGAAACAAACACGCAAAACCCAAAAGAGGATCCTTTTAGAGAGGCAAACTAATCAAAGTGTACAGTCGTGGCCAAAAGTTTTGAGAATGACACAAATATTTATTTTCACGAAGTCTGCTGCCTCAGTTTTTATGATGGCAATTTGCATATACTCCAGAATGTTATGAAGAGTGATCAGATGAATTGC
>JAOUQW010000025.1:1035905-1047528 GCA_028565825.1 Olivaichthys viedmensis | reverse complement strand
TTAGTTATTTTTATTTTATAGTATTACAAAAAGGCAAAATGCATTAGGGGTATTCTGTACCCACTACGGTATGTTGGTTGGACACTACCTATTTTGAGATTTCATGAATACACTGGATATTTTTCAAAATGCTTTTAAAGTAGAGTGCTAAATCACACTCTCCTAAAATAGTGCTAACTAGTACTTCCTAATATTTCCTAACTATGTAACACTGATCCAGTGTTCGGATAAGATCTTCTCTCATTTCTATTTTTCTATAGCTGTCTGTCTAACTCTTTGTATATGGCTTCAGTACAGAATGATGAAAAGGACATTAAAGCGTCATCAGTTAATTCTGTCTGTTTTATATTTCATATCTGAAAAAGCCACCAGTGATCCTGCTTGGGAATCTGGAGATTACCTCCACTAAATGCATTCCCATGATATTAATTTCCATTCTTATCCATACGCTGTATGCTGCAATCCTTTCAAATCTACAATTAACATACATTCCTGAAATCACCTTCACCCTTCAACCCTGCTTCTCCTCCTATAATTGCGTGTGTGTGTGTGTGTGTGTGTGTGTGTGTGTGTGTGTTAATTACAGTAATCATGTAAAGTTATTCACACAGGGCTCATCAAACAGCCACTAGGATGCACCGATACACTTCATTACGATGTTTCTTTACTTTCCATGATCTCTCCTGGTCCAAGATAGTCTCTCTGTTTATTTCTTATGTCTTTTTCTTCTTCTAAATTTGAACATCAGAAAAAGGTCACAGAATTAATGCTTACCTAACGCAATGATTTCCCGCTAAGGTCCAATCTATGTACAGTATGTACGTATAATGGTTCAGACTTTTCCGTCAGAACCTGATGCTGAATTTAAAATTCACTTACACTTTTCCCTCATGTTTGGTCCGTCTTGGTTCACCAGTGGTATCTCTCTGCTGATCCTGAAGCAGCGCTGGATCACGTCTCTGAGCTTCCAGTCTCTGCAGGAGATCAGCGCCGGGAACGTGTACATCAGCAACAACAGCCAGCTGTGTTTCTACCACACGCTGAACTGGACGAGTCTTTTCCGCTCCAGCGGTCAGAGAGCGCTGCTCAAGAACAACAAGGAGCCACAACAGTGCCGTGAGTGGAGCTGTGTTTGGGTCTTTATTTTGACTAATATTAACTCAAATATACGAAATTATGTTACATATGATACAAATGTAATGACCAGCCTAATCTGCTCGTCCTTTGACCATTTCTGAGCCGAGATCTTGAGATGCCTGTGTAATGTGTAGTCACTGGTTTGGTAGGTTTTGGCCTTTAATCACCATTTTGCAGCTTTAAAATTCCACATCAACCTTAAAAATACTGTTTGGCTTTTTTCATAATATGATTTTTCGGTTTAGCAGCACTTCAGTCCCTCAGCACTGCACTTTTTAGTGTTTATCCTGCTCTAACACGTGATGATGTTAGGCCTGTGTGCAGTTGCCTGGTCTCGTTTGGGGAAACTATTTGAAGCCCATGTTGTTCATCTCCCAAAGAAAAGTTGTTGTGCCGATTTCTACTGAGACTAGACCAATTTTTTATCCTGTCTCCTCCAGCGTGCTGCAGTTTTGTTCTCCGAGTTTGTGGCTTGACACTTTACAGCTGAGCTGTTTCACTCCTAGGTATTGCGACTTTACAATAATGTTACTTACAGTGAGCAGGGCAGCTGCAGCACAGGGGAAATCTTGAAGAGCAAACTTTTTGGTAAAGAGATATTCTGCATTGAAAGTGACTGCGCTTCAGAGTGTCTCGTTCTGCCGCCAAGATGTTTTCTTCCCTGAGCAGTGTGTGTGGTGCACACAATTTAACACCTGTGTGAGCAATAAGTGTGCCTTAAAAAACGAAATCCACTGACTAGAAGGTGCGTCTGCATGGTTTTGTACATTGTACTGTTTATCTGCAGGTAAATTTGCAGGGAGTTAAATTTAAACATGGAAGAGAAGGAAAGCAATGTACAAAACTCACAAGTAGAGCACAATGTCAACAGCAATAAAAAAATGATGACAGAGCAGTGATGCAGCAACTTCATTTGCACCTTGTTTGGAATTGTCACTTAATTACATGTCATAGGCAATTAGCCATAATGTTCTTATTCATAGCAATTAATTTACAAACACAGTGTGTGTGTGTGTGTGTGTGTTTTACAGTTGTAGAGCATCAGGTGTGTGATAAGCTGTGTTCAGAAGCAGGATGTTGGGGTCCCGGTCCTGACCAGTGTGTGTCCTGCAGGTACTACAGTCGTGGGAGGACGTGTGTGAAGGCCTGCAACCTCTACCATGGGTCAGTGTGTGTGTGTGTGTGTGCGTGCGTGTGTAGCTCACGTTCTAGCTCATGTTAATTAATGAACTCATTAATTATTAAAGTCCCTTAATGACTAACGCCTGATATTGTACCGTCCCCTATGAATTATGTGTTATCATCCCTGTTGCTTTCAGTCAACAAGATCGCACTCATTTTGGACTTGTATTTGTGATGAAGTCTTGCGTGCAAATGTCTATTTTTATTATTTTAAGTTGATAAAATGAATCAGTTCCTGGTGGTCCACTTGCTCTTTTGGACTCCACTGTATGTAAACAGAAACTGCAGTCTCTAGCATGGGTGAGTGAGCGAGAGAATATCAGAATCCACACAGGTCTGTAAAATCATGAATTTCACCACTGCATATGGACTTTAGCACGACCTACAATAGCAGTTGTTCTTCTATCAACGGGACCCAAATAGAGCTAAACCTCCCCTCTGTCCTTCCAAATACCCAGACACACAATCCTGCACACAATGAGCACACAGCGTTACCCCAACAAAAGAAAATTACCGTTTTGGTCCAGTGAGAATGTTCCAAAATAGCGCTCATGAACAATAGCAATCCCCAACTGTGTACACTGTGTGGATGTGGCTGCCCAGTGATAGGGACGTTCATTTAGGGCCTGAAAATAGACATTAGCTAGAGGGGGAGTGTCAGGAGTTTTATGAAAAGAAGTGGGCTGAATGGGTTTGGTTTGGCTTTCGCTAATTTTATTCATTCTATTCTATTTTAATGTTTTGCTTTAATCCCATGAGCTGTTGGTAGTCCAAAGACGAGGGGTCGTATTATTAAATTTGAGTTTACTTGTGTATATGTGTGATTCACAGAATATTCATTTATAACCAAATATACAAATAAAGGTCAAACATGACTTTTTTATTATTTATTTTTATTTTTATCACAGCTACCCATAAAATTGCATGTATGTAATATCAGTTATCAATTCTATCCAACAAATGGCTTAATTCTGTGTAAGGAATTATTATGTCAGGGTGATTAAATGGAAACCGCGAGTCTCGCCCCTTCATCCTAAACCATTTGCATATGATATTTCATACGAGTTGCCCTGTGAATTCTACAATCATGAGAACGATAACGGTAATAAAGATGTTCAGAACATCAGAGAGCTATTTTTATAGCATAGAGATGCTGGTGGTTTTACCAATACCACAGTGTTCTATGTGTGTATGTGTGTTTCAGAGAATTACGGGAGTTCACCAACGGTTCAGTGTGTGTGGCGTGTGACAGCCAGTGTGAGAGAACTGAAGATAAAACACTGGCCTGCCACGGCCCGGTGAGAGACTACAGCCTCTTTATTCTTTCTTTCTTTCTTCAGATTTGCAAAAAAAAAACAGTGAACCACTAGTGCATATTCCTCCTGTTCTTCATGTAAATGCTAAAACATTGGCAGTTTGTCAAACCCAACAAAGTCAGGACCTTAATTCTGAGAGCAGAAGATTTCTGTTTACAGTGACCCAGCGTTGAACATAAAACTGGATATTTACATAGGTTTCAAACTCATATGAGAAATTTCTCACACAGCTAACAAATGGATCGGTGTCAGTTTAAAATTATGCATTCTCGATTAATAATAATCAAATGAGTACAGTTTTGGATCCACTTTTGATGATAACAGTTATTGGTAGTGGACTCACGTTCAGACCTGACTGTACAAACACAATGACTTTTAGATGGATGATAAAAAATATATATCTTTCTCTGTCTCTCTCTCTTTAGGGTGCAGATCAGTGTATGAAGTGTGTTCATCTGAAAGACGGGCCCAACTGTGTGGAGAAATGTCCTGATGGGCTGCAGGGTGCCGACAGTTTCATCTTCAAATACGCCCACACCAACAACGAGTGCAGACCCTGCCACACCCACTGCACCCAGGGGTAACTGTGTGTGTGGCTGTGTGTGTGTGTTTGTGCCTTTAACCGTGCTGTTTCTTGGTGTAATTTCAGAGAAATGTCACAACACATGGAATCAACAAAACTTACAGCAAACTTTTGTTCAGATTTGGACCTGCAAGCGTTTCATTTTTACCAGCAGAAGTTCACTGCCAGTTTATTACTCAGCATGAACATTTATCCACTGTGACAGAGGGCAGAAACTCTCGCCTTATTTCCCTCTGATCTCTTTCCCCCAAAGCAGTGTCGATGATAAGCCAACATTCTTAGTTTAATAGCAACCTTAGAACAAAGTTGTTTAAGATTCAGACCAGAAGCACAGCTCTGTTTTTTTTTGGATGGAGCAAAAAAGACTGATGGACTGTGACAGATGATAAAAACTCTCCTTTTTTGGTTAACATGCCTGTTAGACTGAGTGTAATACAGGATTAAACCCAGACGCCCACTATACGAAACCTACAACTCCTGGACCATAACTATGGTTTTGCTATTGTTATTACAGGCACCCAGCAGAGATTTTGCTCTACACCTCTACAACACGCTGCCTCACGCAGATGATTAACAAGTGCTTTAAAGGGGAAAAAAAAAACTTTAACTGGGAGAAAATAGACAATTACAGCTAAGAGGGATTGTAAGGACTCACGCTGAGAAATTTAACTCCCTACCTATACACTATATATATATATTATTCTTTACACTATTCTTAACACTGTTTCAGGTGCACTGGACCCCAGATTCAAGACTGCATTGGAATGCTGGACTGGTAAGAAATAGCAATAATGGACCAGCTCCCAAACATCAGAGATAAAATGTCAGGGCAAAGTGTCCTCATGACATCTCTAAAGGCAGCGTCGTTCACAATCGCACTCAATACACAGTCCCAGATGGGATGGCTAAGCACATTGAAATATCGACTGTAAAATAAGCACAACTCCATAGAATTTGGCGTCTTTTACAAAACGGTCAATTATTGTAACAGATTGCAAGAGGTGGTCTTTACCAAGTGACCATGTGGTAAAAGTGCAGCTGGCTAATGTTTCAGAAAGATTTCAGTGAAACACCCAGTGAATCCTTTCTCACAGTGAGTCTGCAGATTTAAATCCACCAGGCTTACGCCTTCTTCTGTTATTAATCACACATTTGACATTTTAGCAATCATCCCCTTCTTTCAAATTATCTTTGTTGCCTGAACTTCACCTGCGCTGTTCACTACAGGACTCCTCTGATTGCGGCTGGACTGATCGGGTTGATGTTCGTGGTAGTGATCGTGGCGTTCAGTATCGCCATCTACGTCCGGCGCAAGAACATCAAGAAGAAGAGAGTGTTACGCCGCTTCCTGAAAAGCGAGGTGAAAATAACTGATCTGGGATCTGCTGTGTGTATATAGGTGTATAGTGGATGTGGGTGTGTTATTGTAATAACTGATCTGGGATCTGCTGTGTTGATCAGCTGGTGGAGGCTCTTGCACCCAGTGAAACAGCACCGAATCAGACCCAGCTGCGTTTACTGAAGGAGACTAAGCTCAAGAGGGGCAAAATCCTGGGCTCTGGAGTATTTTGTACTGTCTACAAGGTAACGATGAGGAGTGAGTGAGTGAGTGAGTATTTCATTATTACATATAATATCTATAATGGTGATGTCCTTGGTATGTACATGATTCCTAATGAAAATGGTCTGTGTATTGCTCTCTATCAGGGCATCTGGGTACCTGAAGGGGAAAGTGTGAAAATCCCAGTGGCAATAAAAGTCCTCAGTGAAACTACAGGACCTAAAGCCAATGCAAAGTTTATAGATGTGAGTCAGAATAACCCCAGCCTTTATGCTTTCATCTGTACATGTATGAAGCATTATTGTTCACCCTCACTTTTCATTAAATGTCCAGCAATTCCTAAGAGCAGACATATAGTATATTCATGCACTGTGTACCTTATATAAGTGCATCATTGCATTTTCTCCGAGGCACATTTCCATTAAGGATGACACATAAACACATTAATGTATGCATGCACACACACTCATTTACACGCATACACATCAGTACATTCTGGGGTCGGTCTCACTAATAGAGGTCACTTCTCCTGAGAAGCAGGGGAGCTCTAAACACACACTGTCATTCTTCTTCCTGTCTCTTTCTTTCACCCTCTGGGACTTTATAGACAATGTTTTGTCTGGGATTTGAGAGAACACATATTTATGTCCTTGCTCGTCTTGCTTAAAGCACTGAAAGCTTCTTTATTCTTTGGACATTATTTTCTTGAAGATTAATGTTAATGCGTAACCTTTTCTATCAATTCAAAATTGAATAAAAAACATCTATTAAAGCATTGCATCCCATCAAAACAGTCTCAAAAGGCTCAAAAAACATGTTTTCAAAAAGCCATCTCTATCCAACCTGCATTCGTTGTTGGCAACATTGGTATTTTGGGCAAGGCTTTCCATTAAAAGGTCATGTCTCTCCTCCTGTCCTCCAGGAATCTCTGTTTATGGCCAGCATGGATCACCCCCACCTGGTGCGTCTGCTCGGGGTGTGTGTGAGCCCCAGCGTGCAGCTGGTGACCCAGATCATGCCCCACGGCTGCCTGCTGGACTACGTTCACGAGCACAAGGACAACATCGGCTCTCAGCTGCTGCTCAACTGGTGCGTGCAGATCGCCGAGGTAAGAGCTTCCTGTTAGTGTGTGTGTGTGCGCTAATGTTCAAATGTGCATGCATTAAGTAAAGCACATGTCTGGAATAAAGTTGGTGAAATTAATTGGAGTATTGAGTCTGAGCCATGCTGCTCAAGTTTTCATTCCATATCCTTCTACTTTTCTACTTTTAAATATGGTTACCTTCCAAACCGTTCCCTATTATATTGTCCAGGAAAGTGAATGCCTGGGGTGTTTCTTGTTGAAATGTTTTTGCCCCACCGCTTTCCCAATTTCCATGCACTGTATGCACCTATAAAAGGTTCTACAGGACTCTGTAAATCATAAGCATCAAAGAGACGCCTCCATTGTCACCTGCAGAAAGACCCTGAGCAGCTCAAAGGTGCTCAATGGTTCTTCAATCACGAGCCACAATCACAAACAGCTGGAAGAAATCAAGCAGGTTCAGACTTTGTTTACCAGTTTGCCAATCTCGCTCCCTGCTAACATCACTGACCGAGGGAGGCACCACGCTTGATTTCTCCATTCCACAAGAAATCTGTCCCCCAAACTATAAGTGATAAAACCCCACTAGGTCTGCAGAGCAAGGCCCTTACATTTTTTTTGGCACAAAGCCCAGCGTTCGGAAAGGACAGTCCCACGCTGTCTCAGCCGAGAATGGATTTTCAAAGCTCCTGCTCTCTTGTGTACCAACCCCAGAAACATGTGTGTGAAAGGTACTCCCTTCACCTCTAGCCTTGTGTGTCTGTGTTTCTGTGTTTCAAGCCATCTTGAAATCATATCCTGAGCACCTGCACTAAAAATTATTTTTGTTTTTTTGGATAAATTGCATCTATAACATGTCTTCTCTCACACTGCAGTGATATAAAATGTAAAAACTCAACAGAAATGTGTTTATTTCACTGTTTTTGTCCACTCGTGACCACCGTATTATCTAAAACTTAGCAACTTTAAAGAAGGCTTAGCTCCGCCCCTTTTGGCACAATCGCGTCATGTCATATATCCCTAAAATGCTTGTTCCCTGATGTATATGTAAATGTAAATCATTATGACACATATGTACATTTATAAACTCTTATAAACCACATAAATTTATAAACTCTTATAAACCACACTGACTCGAGTGCAAACTCATGAAATCACATTTTATCTTTAAAACCATTTTTCTCAAAATCACTTTTTTTCCATATTCAGAACCAAAAATCTCAGTTTCTGGATAACTTGCATTCATGATTTTTTTACATCTTCATTCTAAAAGTCTATTTAGAAAGATATTACAGAGGACTTTCTCAAAATGTTGATAATTGTAGGATTTATGTTTGATTTCATATTTCAAAAATTACCCCAAGAAATTTATATTTTAACAGCACTTGGTGTTTTCTTTATTAAACAATAAAAAAGGACATGCCAACAAACTGTTGTGTAAAAGTCTTTCTCTTGAGAGCGTCTACAGAGTGAAATAAACATTCTAATTCTAACATCATCCGAAGACTAGATTTTTGGTTTTATTAGGTATCTAATTAAATATTATGCATATTTAATTAGATAAAGCCTGATTTGCATAAATAAATGTCAATTTTTGAAAAACCTCAAATACAAAAAATACTATCAGCAATCAACTGTGAGAGATTGTGATAGCTTTTTTACTTTTTTTATTTACCCTATTCACCTGTTGTATCTCCCCTTAAATCCAAAAACACAAGTACCTACAGTATGTTGTATGAGCACCTAGAGAGAGCAGGACAAGATTAATGTACCTTCTTATTGGATCTTTCAGAGATAATTAATCAAACCAATATTTAAATGAACTAACATTATTGACTTTGATTTGTTGATTTATAAGAGAGAGAATTAGAAGCTTGTGTTGTAAACAGACATTTTGCTGTCTTGCTTTTGTGCTTCAGTGCTTTTGGGGCATGACTTTAGTTCGCCTGCTCAGTGTTCTGCGACAGTGTAAAGTCACCTGTCCACTGTGAATTGATGGCTTGAGTATAAGAGACAGGTGCTGACTTTTTATCATTAAGAGGTTCGGACACTGACTTAATGACTTCTATCAATCAACTGCCCCCATGTGACACATCCCTGCTGTTGGAGGTTGTCCCAGTCACACAGCAACCTGGTTGGTGGCAGATCAAGGACATGATGGACACAATGGCACAAGGACAAATAATAATGAATGAGATTGTGGTAATAGTGGAATGATACACTTACTAAAGCTGTCGAATAAAAACTGACATATTACACCAAGTTATTCTGCAAAGCTGTGCAACCTCACTGTATTTTGTCAATCACACCGTCATGTCAGGCTCTGCAAATAACTGTACTGAGTACTCAAATAGAATAGAATACGAGGTAAGAAAATATCAGCATGTTTGCCTGCATTGTTCTCTTAAGATCTTTCATATGTTCTCATTAACTGCATAGGTAGTAAGCATTGACATCACCACAATTAAAATATGTTCAATTTTGTCAGACAAATGATCAACAAACCGGGTTCCTTCACCGAGTGTGATGAAGCTTGATGAAGCTATGCTGCCTAGTCAGGATGGATCCAATCGATTATTGCAAATGTATTGCACACTTGTGTAATTATATTAGAATAGAGTATTTGGGTGTTACTAGTATAGAGAAAAGTCAATACATTTATATATTGATTTATTTAACCATAAATTTGTGCTCAATACTCAAAGATAATGCACGGTACCATATTATTGCTTTTCCAGAATTGCTGTAAGAGCTCCCTGGGAATCCACAAAGATCAAGCAGTCTTTTCTTTTCCATATCATTTAAAGCTTGTGTAGTGGATCTCAGTGGCCCTTTAAACAGTCTCTTATCTAAATCGAGTAAACTCTTTACCATACTGATAAACTGAAGATCTGGAAAGTGGGGTTTAGATACATAAGTCTCTGAACTTTCCAATTTTCCTCCTGGAATCGACTGCATTAACGAATTCATGAGGCCTGGGGATTTGAGAGGCTTTTAAAGGCTGATTGGTTAGCTTGTAGTAGAGCGTCACAAAAAAACAGCTACGTTATCATGTAAGAGCCAGATAGACGTGACATAGCTGATGGTTTTCGGCGGGGTTCTCCCCAGGAATGGAGGAACTCAGTGGTTATGAATGATTAAGAATTTTTGCATGCAAAGAGATGAGGCCAGGCAATAAACTTTCAGTCTATAGCACTTCCACGGTCTCTCTATCTCTCTCTATCTCTGTCCTTGTCCAGTCACAGTTTAGTAGTATCACAGTGGCGGCTCTGCTCTGGTCGTGTTTAGTCGACTTCAGTGTTGTTTGTTTTTAGCAGCCATATTGTAGCTCTTAGAGGTAAAGGATTTAACACTGAGCTCAGGATCCTCCAGTAAAGCAACATTTACAGTAATCATTGCTTGATTATTCAAGCAAGCAAAACTAAATATGTAAGCCAGTGCTCATCAGGGGTGCTCATGATTTATCACAATTTGATTGATAGCTTTATGACCACCACCAAACAATAACATGCTAACAACATATGAGCAGTAAATGCAGTCTCCTAGAAAGTGTGGATGTTAAAAGACTATGTATGTGCTTTAATATCTTATGTATATGCCTTTAGTTTTTTTTTATATATCTGCTTTGGTATTTCATGTGTGTGCTTTCAAGTGTGTCTATGTGTGTTTATGAGAGAGAGTACGAGAGGTTGTGATCTTGTGTCAGGATCATTGCCGTTGGGCTTCATTTGCAGATAATTGAAATGTATAATGAAAACAAAGACGGCACAAGTGTCGGCTTAATTGCAACAATTACAAGAAGCGAAACATGGCAATTAATGTATTTCTAGTTTTAATTTGCATCTTTATCTCTACATGTTGTCCAGCTTAACCTTCTGTCCCATCTGTGGAAGAAAAGAATGTACAAGCGAAAGTGTTGAATTAGATTGTGCTTGTTTCACACTCGGCTGCTGTTTCAGCTCACGTAACTATTAGCATAAATGCACTTTAAAAGTATAATCTAGCAAAATAACCATACCCTCTATGTTGGTGATATAACATACTCAAGTCCTTGATGCTAGGTATTGAGTAACCAACAAAAGTTTACTCACCTACATGGAGTCACTAATCAGGGAACATGTTCCATCACAATACTACAGTCTGGGAGTGAACGGTGCCTGGTGATGCCACCACTGTGTGGTGCTAAAGCTAAAATCAAGCTCTTTACACTTCCATGATGGTGCAACAAACTGTTGAACTTCATTCGCTTTGTATATTCCCTCACGACCTTCAAGAAACACCTGAACACTCAGCTCTTTTGAGAGACTCAAACATGCAGAACCACCTCCAGAACTCACAGTCGAATTCATATCTGTAGATGTGTGATCCCTTTTGCTGTTACCTTTGGAGGTGATCAATGACCTGTGTTTTAATTCCTTATTAAGTTAGCATTATTCAAATCGTTAATCGAGTCCTTTGTAGTTTGACTGTTTTTTTTTTTAGCATTGTAGTATTTTACTCTTTTTATTTCTAGATTTAATACTTTAAAGAGTAACAATGATTCAGTATATAGGTATCAGTGATCACATGTTCAAAGCACTAGTTTTGTTCCCTAGAATAAGCGTTAATGCAATTTGCTTGTTAAAAGAGTGTAAAAGATAACATTTTTATCGCCAAGCGATAAAAAGAATAAGAAGACCATGGCCTGTGAGTTGTGAGCTTCTGTTCTCAAATGAGAGGAACCTGTTGGCAACTGTTTTTCTTGCACTCTCTTGCCTTCT
>JAOUQW010000025.1:1013639-1028600 GCA_028565825.1 Olivaichthys viedmensis | reverse complement strand
ACACACACACACACACACAGAATGACCACTGGAAGCAGATTATGACTTCCAGCATGACAAAAGGTAAAATGAGGCTTAAACACTCATCCATGACCCAAAAAATAAAAGCTCATCACACACCAAGACCATTCACTCAATCTTGATACAATACAGAGACGTAAACGCATTTTATTTTGTGTGTGTGTGTGTGTGCGTGTGTTGATACGTCAACAAACAACAGGGCCTCTGGCTATTGTGGCACAATTTTAGTTCAATTTGAGTGTTTTAATAATTAATCAAATAAGCTGATAAGAGAAGGAGAGAATGAAAATATGAGATTTGGAGAGCTGGAGGGAGACAATGTGATGGTGTGGGAGAGAGATGAAAAAGAGAACAAGAGAGTGAACAAGTAGGTATGCTGATTTATCCTCTATTTACTCTGTGATGTGAAGGGAAAGAGAGGTCGGAGTAAAGCACTTGTCCTGTAGAGGATCCTCTCACCTCTCAGCTCTCGTCCATTAGCAGCTAGTGTAATTGCAGAGCTGTAATTTACTCACTCGTCAGTGTCGGCCTGAGAGCAGGAATAACCCACACACCCCGCTAATGCTAGTGCTACTTAAACGGGGGAATCGGCTGTGGATCTTTTGGGCAGGTGAAGTGGTTAAGTGCTGAAGTGCTGGTGGAAGTGGAATGGGTGAGGCCACGTTTCTCTTTCTGTCCTCTCTGCACATTGAGAGCAGAATGAGAGAGTTTGTGTGTGTGTGTGTGTGTGTGTGTGTGCAGGACACTTGCGTTAGTGAAGCAGCAGGACTGGAGGTGGGAAGAGAACAGCGTTTTGATGGACAGGTCAGAAGTTTATTTATTTAAGAGCAGAAACACGATGAGCAGGAGGAAGAGGAGAAGAAAAGACTGAGTGAATAATGAAGAGCTGTGAGACAGAGAGCAGAGGAGATGAAGGGAGCAGAAATCATTTGTGTGGAAATCCACAACACTCTCACTTTCTCCGAATAGACGACTCCTCGAGCTCCAACGCTGTTCCGAGGACATTCATCTTGGCAGATTTGAACATTTGCGTCTAATGTCATGGGGCCATTTGGACAAAATCTGACACATCGCATCGTCTGTGTGTCATTGCTCATGTAGTGTAATTAATCACATTATATTCGTCTAATTCACAGTCTTGACCATTCCTAACGTTTCATACAAGGTGTCTCATACAACATCTAACAAACCTTCAGTCTAAAAAGCTCTGAACCTGGCAGCTCACTCCTCTCACACAGCATGCTGGGATTTTCCTCACACTCTTGTTTTTGTACTTTGTACTCACGCGACACGTTTTATTCCGATCAGTCAGCAGTTGTCCTGTAAAAGAGCAACATGTCTTTCACAGTTTCTCACCGTTCATTTAACAGCCTTGCTTTCAATTAAACTGCTTTTTTCCTACTGTGTATGAGTCAGTGATGGACGTTATACAGAAACTACACAATGCCTTTAAACATAGAGACGTGTGTGTTTAATCACAGTAGAGCCATTTCATAAATCGTGCTACAACTGTAGAAGCGTTTAGTCGTTAAGCTAACAATAGCTCACCACTGTTGACTGACATCACATAGAGCCATGAGCCGTTTATAGATTTCACACACAGCGTTTATGATCATCTGTCTCACAGAGCTGGATTTGAGGACTGCTGTGGGAAAATAAAGAAGATTAGTCTGTACCTTACAGTGTGTAATGGACCTATTTCTTGTCCCAACTACAAGTGTGCATCGAGACTGCAATCCCGCAGGACCCAACAAAAAATTTGCGCACGCTGAACTGTTTTTACTTGGGGGACTTGAGCGGGCAGTCAGAAATGATGAGTGGCACAAAGAGAGATTGCACAAAGTCAACATACCACTATTGAATGATTAGCTTTAAAAAAAGAAGAAAAAGTTTTCTTTTGCTTTCTATTGTCTCACATTTCTGAGGTTTGCAAATTCGTGTTAATGTTCACCTAGGCAAAATTATTCCTTGATATGAATACCTTCCGTATTCAAAATTCCCAGACAGTGACTGCTGTAAGCAAGATATAAAACTGTATTGTTTGATTCAAAAGCTTTTGCAAACAGAGATTTATTAATGCAGTAAAGCCTGTTACTGTAAGTAATTATAAACTAACCAAAATAAAACAGCTGGGTGCTGATTACAATAAAACAGAGCTCCATCCACCATGTTAAATAATCTATGCATTTGTATTTAATGTGTGTCATTTGGTCTCTTTTATAATAATTAGCTTTGTGTTTCTGTGGTCATGGCTTTACCAAGAGCAGAGGAGCAATAGTTAATTCCAGTTATGGCTTGAAAAAGAGAGACGATCAGACGACCAGCCTGAGAACATAATTCTTGTGAATATTGACAAGTCTGAAATGATGGAAGTTTTAACAATCTTCATTATGCTGAAGAGAAGATCTTTTAAATAAAGCCAAAAAGAGTGTTCTGAATTCCTCCATATAAATCACAAGGATAAGGAGCTCCAGCCCCATTTCTTCAGCTCTAAGCACCGCATGGAAAACTCGCTGAAACTTTCCCAACATGGTCTCCCATGTGCATATTCATAACAATTTGCAAAAGTTAGACTTTTCATAATGAGGTTAGACTTGGGGGACGGGTTAGCATTTGTATCTTTTCTTTTGTATTAAATCAAACAAAATACAACCACGTCACCCTTGCTTGTTCAGATTCGTACGAAGCAGTTTAAAAAACTACTTTTTTTCTGTAAGCCTTTTAAAATGATCTTCTTGCCTCAGATTTTCGTACATTAATGTTTATATCATGTTTACTAAAGGATTAACATCATCATGGGGATTGCAGTCAGTGTGTAGTTAAACTTGTGTGTGTCAGTCTTCATCTAAGAGATAAGGAAGGATTAGCGGATGTACACATTTAATAGCAGCAGGCCTGCAGTTGGCACAGGAACAAACGCAGACTACCTGCTGTTGGCCAAAGCTGCTCCTGCTGATCAGATTGAGGAAAAGACCGCGGGTTAATCAGGAGTGCTTTGTCTGAACACCATCATGCCTTCTGCTTCATCATTTTGTGTCCTTAATCAAGTTCTGTGTCGGTTATTGAAGACTTTTCTCACAGACTGAGCTTATCTTTGTGTTTGAAAAAAAGTTCCTCGATAATGCTAATGTGGCCAACAGCAAATGAAGACCAGATGGTCTAATCTCATATACCTCTTTATAAATGGCCCATGCTATAGCAATGCTAACAGCAAATGGACCAGTTATCATGTGAAAGGTTTATGTACAGAAGAGCTTTACATCCAGTAAGTTAAATGTAACCAAACCTTTCCTCAGTCCACGGTTCAGTCAGGTCAGAAAGGTCTCCCCAGATCTCCACTATGAAAGTGTTGATGATGCTCTGAAGAAGAAAGTCAGAAAAATGAGTATCATAGTAAAATCTGGACTATTACACTTGGAATCATACAGATGTTCAAGGACATTTTAAATGGTAGCCAGCTAAGACATAGCCGGTGTGGGCTTATTTTGAGTGAATCACAAACCTGCATTATCTGCTTCATGTTAATGGTTTGGGACTGTTATACAGGATGTCTCTCTGCCCTCTTCCATTGTACTTGGTCTGACTTAATTACAGGGGTTTGTCTTTGTTCATGGATGTTTCCTGAGGGATCTGATTCTCTAAAGCAGTCGTCTCTATGCACAGTCACAGTACAGGCTACAGGGCCGGACCCTGAGGGTTTAGCATTTATTCTAGCTTGAAGGTCACACTGGCAGACCCATGGAGAGATGGAGAGACAGAGTGAATGTGAGTAGACAGATACCACCCAGTGTTTCAGAGCTTTTCATCCATTCTGTTGTGTGGGTTCTAACTGGAGGGTTATTTGTGTCCAACAGATGTGTAACTTAAGCCAGTAGTCCAGACTGTCTAATAGGAAAATGGATGCATAGCTCTCTGAACATCAAGTCACAGTCTGTCATACAGATGCAGTCCTATGAGCGCCTAAAAGGACCATTAATGACTTTCTGTACTACATTTAGGTTCAACAGACGCTGGTTTTAGAGCAAGTCAAACAGCACAGCAGCCAATTCTCTGTCTTTATGTCTATAGCAGCTATTAGCCTTCACTTAACATCAGCATTTTGCCACTAAATCCCATGGTCAAACAGAGCTACTTTGCTTGCTAAAGGATAATACAATAGTAGTCCAGTCAGGTGTGAGGAATCCTAGCAGGAGGTGTGAATCATAAATCAGTGCTGCTGTTGGGGATCAGTGTTGGTTTGACAGGAACAGGTAGAGATGTGATGGAGAGCCTGATTAGAGCTTTGGCAGAAATTCATACAGATGGAACTTCACTTTAGGTCCTTACACACAGCCTCCTTCTTTTTACCATAGTTTTCAATTCCTCAAATATTATACAAAATGGCCAACCTACATAGCCACGTCAAAACAGTCATGCTTAAAGTTATAGGGCTGAATTTTTCAGTGTCACACACTTCCTGGAATAGGTTTTGATGTGGATTAATGTGTGTGTGCACTTCTAATGAGGTTATTAGAGCTAAATGAGGTAGAAATTGCTGATGAGGTCATGAAGACTTGCCAGGTCTGTCCTTGTGATCTGCTAGGGATGGACATGTTTCATACTGACTGTCTCGCCACACACACATGGTAATGCTATTAGATAGTAATTTCCCGTTAGTATAATCACACCACTCAGCCCCAGACGGCTCTTGTCCTTTCTACTGCTGTATGGTTAAAATGTTTTATGGTTAATGAGTATTTAATGTATTTCCAACCCCTACCACTGGAAACTAATAATCTCTCTGATGAATAGAGTGTTACAGGCTGATAATTGCACTGTAAAAGCCTTTAAATACGTTCTCAGCGACCTTTTTTTATTGTGCTTTTTTTGACAGGTTGTTCTGGTGGAGGAAAAAATAAGTGAACAGGAATAATTTGAACTTAAATAGTTGAATTGTGTTTTAAGCTAGACGCACACTACACAAGGTAGTTATTATTACACCTCATTACTCAAGTGCAGACCTTGAGGTCCCCAAATTACTGCACAATTTAGAGTTTCCTCTGCTTTAAACCCCCCAATTTGGATCATGAAGGGCTGGAGAAGTAGCTGATGAGGTGAAAGAGGTGCATTTGAGCGGGAGAAAGACGTCATGAGAAAGACGTCAGTTCTGAGAGCTACGAACCCGTTTCAGAGGAATGTTTTACGTGTTATTTTTTTCTTTAAACGTAGATAAGTAAGTTAAAAATAAGTGACCATTTCCTTTTCAACGCTAGAGGCTAAGTAAAGCCCAGGTGTCATCTGATCCAACACGACCCAACCTAGTCTCTTATAAAATGCACAGGAACCTTCTTAGGAGATCTCCTTAGTGCTCTGGAGTGCTCGGGGATGTGTGTTCGTTGCTCACAGTGTGGTGCTCATGAAGAGAAGTGCTCCGAGGGAGTCAGGATCTCACAGCAGTACTGGAGTCTACCGTTCCTCAAGTAAGTATGGAATAATAGTGAGAGAGCACATTAGTACAGGTTTTGCAAGGCAATGAGAGTTATTTAACTCCGACTTTTTCCTCGACAAGCAGCGTTTTTATCTCCAATGTGTGCCGCCGCCAGCTGTGGAGGGTCAGAGTAATTAGAGGACTCCAGCTGTGATTGAGCCCCGCTCCACATTGTGTGGTCGTGCATTTATTTTAGTTTTGGTTTATGGAGCTGTCCTTGGTGCTGAAGTGGCAGTTCCCTTATACCTGGGGCCCGTCGTCACAACATGAATTAAGTCGTAAGAAAAGCTACAGCCGCTAACCTCTCCTCTAGCCCTAACCTTAACTATTTTTTTGTGAATTCTTATAAATTTGTGTTTAGACTAATGGACAGCTTTAAAAATATCCAGCAAAGCTGACTTTTACAGAAACTCCACCACCAATAGTCAGTATTTGACGCTTGTTTTTGCCCTAGAGTGTCTCTAAACTTTAGCAAAAATTCTAAATTCGTCCTCTTGCTGGTCTTCAGTCCTTTCTGAAACCTTTAGCTTTTTTCGCAAATGAGAAAGTGGAGGTGTCTTTCAAAAACCACACTCGCTTCATGACTAAAAGCAACTAACCTCACACTCTTTTACTTTCTTTCTCTATCTTTTCCTCCCACATCTTCATCCATCTCTGTGTCTAATTCTGAGCGAGTGACTCGATTGCAGGTAACAAACCCTTCTAATTACTTGCCAAACATTGTGGTTTGGGAAAATGTCCCTGTGCTGTTATAAGAGAAAAGAAAAAGGCGGACAGGCTGTTTTTTTACGGAGAGATGTGATGACTGTTCTATTTGTCTCATTCACCTGCCCATCACACACACACCCACACACAGCTGGATGAGGAGGAGTGGAGACTCCTTCACACTCTTATCTCACTTGGAAGTCTGTAACTGTGGGTTAGAGTGTGTCTTAGTGTGTGTTAAAACAGAAAACACACAAAAATGTGCAGAGCACGGTTTTTACCTCAGGACTCTCATCCACACACCAAATTCCAACTCATTCCAACGTCCCGCCCTTGTTGTTAATCAGGTCATTAACAACCCCTTCATGAGGTTATAATGTGTGTTAGGGCAAAAAGAAATGGACAGTGCATAAGGATCAGTATATACTAGTAACATCCAATCATGTTTATAGATGGTGGTGTCTATTCAACTATTGATCATCTCTGCTTATTAAAAAACTTTCTGCTCTGTAGGGAGCAATTAGCAACGCCATGACAATATTAACAAGTAGTAACAGCTGGTACCAAAGACTCTTCAGTTTATTATGACAGTCTGCTGCTTCAAATATGAGAGAAAATGTTCACAGTGCTACTTCTTATATCATCTAATGTTTATTATTCTTGTGAAAACATAACTACTTGGTATCTTATCTGGTCCGAAGGCCTCTCTTTCGAGAGATCTTGTCAAGGTTACCATTAGTTTCTGATGGAAGATTCAGTGGAGGTTAAAATTCTGCCCCATCTTGTCTTTAAACCAACATTGTTGTGGCTTTATTTCCAAATACTCAAGGTGACATTTTAGTTTAATCATCACTTTCACCTAAATGAATCCGGAACCTCATAAATGTTGCCATTTCTGCTATAGAAGAGGACAGAGGAGCATCTCACCATCCAAAGGTTTTATATTCAGCCTCTGGATGACATTCAAATTTAGCAAATAGCAAAAGAACTTTACTGTGACTGTCTTTAGCACTAGCTGTGTTTGCAGTGTTATACACATGTGTTCTGCATGCATATTGCATTGCTGAGACAGATAAGGATGTGTTATGGCTCATGTATATGGCTGGTGAGGGAGGATAAAGGTTTCTGCAGGTATTAATCTAAAATTGTTGTGGTTATTGTTTTTTTTTACCCCATAAATTAACCTCAGATAAAAACATATTACCTCCCAAAATAACTAGAGAGGAAAATGAATGGATCACATCCTCTAACAGAGCCATCCACATTCATTATAATTGGTTGTGTAGTTCTGAGCCGACGTTGCGCTAAATCTTGTTCAGTGACAGTCAGACCTCGAGAGTGGAGCCATTAGAGCTCGAGCAGAAGCCTGATAAATGGAATGAATGTGTGCTGACAGCCTCTATTTCTTTCCTCCATTGGCTGAATGACTAGAATCAGTGGTGCTGCATGTTAATCCACTTGTATGTTGTTCTCAGGGAAGTTGAGATGGTCTCTTCCATGCACATGAATCCAGGCAAAGAGCCATAACTGGTTGGCCAACAACAAAAGTCCCACTCAAAGTGTCCAGAGAGTCTGTACACACACCTGCGCGGTTGTGTGGATGGATATCGCGTGAGCCAACACACACCTAATGCCTAAATGGACCAAAAAATTTGAAGAAAAAAAAAAAAGAAAATTAAATGAAAGGATGGTTATTGTCCTTTTGCAGTTAAACCGATGGGAGCTGAGAACTTTTATTCATAATTTACACAAAAACTCTACCACATTTCAGATACAACAGTAGACTTACCTTTAGATTTCTTACCTTTTAGTTTTGTCATGCCAATAGACTTGTAACATTTCAGACCAAAACTCTACAGCAGTAGTAGCTTAACTGTAGTCGAAAAGATGATCTTTTGCCAGTTCCCTGACCCTGGCAATGGACTCTGACAATGATTATAGTAAAATTATTGATAGTAAAAAAGTTTTCAGTATCCTCTTTATCACATAGACGACCGGGTCATGACATCTTGCTACATACTGCAGGGTCCAAAAGTCTGCAGTCAAGAACTGGTTTTATTTAATTAGTTCATAAAGACACTTCCAAATTGCCCACTTGGGGCAATAAACACATCGAGGACCGTAATTGTCTCATAGTCAACTTGGACATGTCACGCACACCCAGCCAGGGCAGGACCACAATCCCCAGAATCCCCCGCGCGGCACGAACGAGACGCTTCCACGTTCAAGTTCGCCGTTCTTCTAGCGAAAGACGCGTCTCCGCAATCAAGCACAAACAGGCACACCTGAGAGCAATCACACTTCCCCTACAAAAGCCACAGTGGAAGAGAGCTTCAGTGCTGAGTATTGGTCCGATGTTTAAGGACTTACAACTCGTTTCCCGGACTGACTACATGGTATCGACACTGCTTCTGAACTTTGGATTTCCGATCTTGCCTTTGCCCCCTGGACCACGTCAGCACATCGCCCAACCTTCTGCCTGTCCCCCGACTACGCCTTTGCCTAATCCCCTACTATTGACAGAGAGCTGTCTCATCGCCCACAGCCCGCGCTTGCATCCGCCCAGCCAGCGGCCTGACAGGACAATGACAATTACTACTGTGTCGACTTAACACATAAGCACAGATAATTCAGTTCTTTATCGACATTTAACCTTCAGAGCTGTACTAAACCCTCTGCGTGTTGGCATTATGATGGTCACATACACACTCCCTCGTACACACTTTAACACATGTGAGGGTGCTCAAGTGTTTCAGCCCAGATGATAGAGCAGATGGTTCTCTCCGGACAGAGGAAGGTGTGTGGTTGGAAAGAGGTGTGTTTTAATTACACATCAAGTTTGTCGTCTGTTCACCAGCCTTGAGTCCTTGCCAGGTGTTGCAAAAGAGAGGGAGAGATTTGACCACATACATGCCTTTTGCTTAGAAATTGGGCTTATAAGCCACCGTACTCGCAGAATAATGACATGTGCCTTTGCTCCTGGGTCGTCCTGTCAAAGCAGGCTCACACATATGAAGGAAATAATCTTTAATTATGGCCCGAAGATATGGGCTGCACTTTTGAGCTAAAATATGTGCTAATGCAGGCATCATGTGAGCAGTTAAAGTACTGGTTTAGTTTTATTTTTGTTTTTTGTTAAAACATCACCACCACTATCAAACAATTCACACAGTGTGTTGCCTGTATAAGGACAATGGGGAAAATCCCCAGTTAGTCCACTTTGGAAAACTTTGGAACATCTGAACATCTGAAAAAGCGTTTTTGTCACCAGTGTGGCGGTCACCATGATGACGGCCGCCACGTGTGCAACCACGCGCTTTGTGTTTTCGAGTGTACCCCGTCTCGTGATGTTAAGTGATCCCACCTATGTGTCGTCAGTGTATGTATTTAATCCCTCGTGTCCCTGTCTAGTTTGTTGGCTAATGTTTGATGTTACGTGTAGTGTTTATGTATGTGTCAGTATAATAAATGTGTTCAATGTTAAAGCTGCTTCGCGCCTGTGTCCTGCATCCCGCTACACCATGACAGTTTTGGCTTATGACAACATAAAAATGTGTATATTCACCATGTTGTCTATTAGTGAACTTTAATAGTTTAATGTTTAAATCTTTTAGAAGTTCTCAGACCGTTTTTTCAGTCTGGATGTATAGTTTTATACATTTATCAGTATTTCTCTCTGTTTTGCAGTGTGTGAGGGCACCGATAAGAAGCTCAGCTGTCAGATCTGGACCAGCACTACCACACTCTGCGCACGTTTTACTTGAACTGTGAGGTGGTGATGGGAAATCTGGAGATCACCAGCATCGAGCGCAACCACAACCTCAATTTCCTTAAGGTGAGTCCAGCATTTAACCTTAACCCCAAATCCTAAACCCTAAACCTAATAAACCACAACCACCAACCATCACCTTCCTCAAGGTGAGTCAAAACAATATTAACCTTTAACCCTAACACGAGCTAACAAGGTCAAAAAAATTCATGTTGTCTTTAAAGAGATTTCATCTGGTATTCCATCAGTTTCAATCTCAGCTAATCACATGATCACTTATTTTCTTTTTTCATTGGGACCAGATTTGTTTGGCCATGTTTTTATTTGTGAACCACAAAAGGATAGACATGTTAATAGCCTATAATTTGATATCATGTAATTTATTAACAGTTGTGGCAAAGGTTTCTAGAATTGACATCTTCATGACAGTGTTGCAGGAAAGGACCAACGTGAAGACAAAGTTTTACCAAACCTGATGGTTACCAAAACTTTTGGAGATGCCTCATAAGGCTTATAATGAATTTGTATTCTGTCTTGATTGTGCACTTAAGCCCAGTGTTAACCTGATTTTTTAAAACATCTTTTGAGTGTAGTGATCAGTCCTTAATCAGAACTTAATCAAAGTTCATCCATTTGCATTCCTTAATATTCCATCAAGCAATCAGTGAATACTAGACATAAAAAAGCAAAGCTGTCTGGCTGAAAGTCTGATTGATCTAAGATGATGGTTTTTTGCAAGATGAGTCTCTGAGCATCTGTCCATCTCTTATTCTAGCCATATTCTAGGAATGTATTTTTTTTGGTATCCTGGTTGTTATCAAAGTTTCCCTCAGGATCACTGCCTACATTACTTGTACTTACTTTTTCTCCTCATTTACTTCTTCAGCCTCCTTCAGGCCATCATCTAACTTTTAAACAGATTGTTTCAAATCAGACATCAACTTAAATTCCAGTCAGGGTCAACAGTCCACTCGGGCATGCAGTCAGCATTTGTCCCTAATTAGTTTTGGTGTTGTTGTCTTCAGCAGTTCTTGGCATTGCATATTCAACAGTACAAATATCACATTATCAACACATCTTTAGACAGGATCAGCCAAAAAAAAGAGAAAACACTGAGTGGCCTTCATACAGACAGTTTTTTGTTTCTATACCACAGCCAGTGCATTCAAAGGCCTTGGTAATTAACTGTTGTGGTAAAAAAATAAGGTGTGGTAAAGGAGGGAAAATGCTGAACTGTGTAATAAAGGACCAGAATTAGCACTGCTATTTAAGAAGTAGACTTTATGTCTGAAGTGTGCTGAGTCCAGTGCCCTTAAAGCTCATGGCTTGCATGGAGACAGCTGATCCTGGAGCTCTTTGAGGAGAGGTGTTGAGTTTTTCCTTAGCTCTTCTGCAGCTGACCTCTGTGTTCAGAAAAGGACATCTTCCAGAAAGCTTTTAAGGGAAAACTCTTTCCTAAAATGCTAGATATCTGACCTCAACCAAGATTCCATACATTTCTAAATAATTAAATAATTTGAAAGGAAAGATGAGATGAAGAGATGAAGTGTAATGTGTTAACAGGAGATGCCATGTCTTTACCATGTCTTAAATTGGCAACTTCTATATTCTCATATTCTCTCATTAATGTAGTGTTGGGCTAAAGGTCAGTAACTTCTTTCAGTCTGAGTATTTCTCTCATGTTGAACCCAAGCTAAAAACCCATAGGTCCATCACAGAGCAAGAGAGGTTTATTTCCCAGTTCTCCTTCCCTCCTTTCTCTCTCAGTAATAGAGACTGAGGCAGAGAGAAAAAAGCACATTTCACACTATGTAAGCCCTTTCCATCTCAGACACTCTCTGCTCTTCATCCTCTTCCTCTCTCCACTTCTGTTCTCCAGAGAAGCAAGAGGCTCCATCATCTATCCATCCATTCATCTCCCCCCTGTTCTTTCTGCATGAGACATGTTACCAGCAGGCCACAAAGTCCCATATGGCACCTGTATGTGCAAAGGGAAAGCACCTTATCCAAACTTTCAGAAATTCAGTCTTTGTGTAGTTTAACTTCTTCCCCCAAACTACCACAGCTTTTCCCAAAAGCGTCACACAGGGCACATTGAGTTTTGAATATGACCCTAAACCTCGGTGCTATTCTTTTGGGAACTGGGTCCTATGAAGAGTCATCAAGTCCACACGTGAATTAGAACATGTTGACAGAAATACAGAAAAATATGATTCTTGTCCTCTTGAATACTTGTGTATTTTGCATTGTAGTATGCAGGACAATGCAAAATGTGAACTGTTTACATCTCCTGGGTCAGGTCTCATTCAGATTTTGAGAGGAAAAGCAGTTGTGCCAGTGGAAACCACTCATTTTAAACAATCCTTTAATTGCACGATTGATCATGATTTCCTTTCCAAATATCACCGAGTAACCTTCCCAGCAAAGGAGCCTTATTAAATAAGAAGCTTGGGGAAGCAAAATGGTAATTTAACACACATACACACAAACTCTCTCTCTCATACACAGATGATTGACAGCCGTCTTAGTCTGACAAAAAGAGAGGAAGGGGTTGGGAGAGAGCTTATCACATGAGAGCATAAACCTGCAACAGCTGAGAGAGAGAGAAATCTCATACATAATGCATAAGAATTCTAATGAGCAAAAGTAATTTCATTGGATTCCGTACCAATGACGTTGTGAGAAAAGCTAGTATCATTTGGCCTGAGATGAGAGGAAAGCCCTTGACTCATTTTGCTCTCCTCTTTAGCCATGCATGTTAAGTGTCCTTTAGCACTAAACCTTCTGAATTTTTGCTGCACCAAGAGACAGCAGAACTGCAAATGGCACTGGGTTAATAACACCACCTCATTATCACACTGCTCCACCATTGCAATGGATAAAAGCTAGAAGTGGTATGGGTTCTTGCGTGGTAGCATTAGCATAATTACAGCACTTTATGGGGTAATAAGGGAATTGTTAGCCCCCTTTACCACCTTACAGTGTTAACTTCACATCATACACATGAGGTTTTGCCTTCATCCCCTGCTTGAAATTCTGTGAAAGGAGCATTTGCTCTGCGTGTGATGGACTCTGTGAACAAGGCTGTTGCAATGTAACAGTGTTATTTGGAGTAGTTATATCTGGTTATTAGTGCGCTTTGAAGCAACAAGAACTGCAGTTTGCAAATTCAGTTTGTGAAGTACAATTTGCAGGAAGAACTAAGTAGATTAGATTTGTTCCTGTACACCACCTTCAGTCGGCAGTGTAACATAAAGAAGTGGAGTGATAAGGTCAGAGCTGAGCAGTGATATGAGCTGTAGATTTACAGATTACAGCTCACAAATCAATTCCATGTGACAGTTCAGCTACACCAACATTCACCTCTACAACATCCTCAATGTCTTCTACCTTATGGGCCATAATGATGATCTCAAACACTCGCTCTGTGTGTAAACACCAGCGGTGATGTGACTCACAGTGAGAGCTGTGAGTGAAGTGACGCGAGTGTGTGCAGCTCTGTGAGTAGAGGTCAGTGTAAGAGCTTCAGTAATCAGTGTGACTGAGATACAAACATGTTCTCCGTCAGTGTTAATGACACCAGGATTGAAGCTGAGGATTGGATGTCATCATGATTGATGAAGGTGTCAGATGTGCTCTTATAGACCGTTAGCTCTCAAAATGATTTAAATCTCTTCTGACTACCACCACCGATGGTCACTGTGGTCTCGGACAGGAAGTTTTAGCATAGCTGTGAGAAACAGAAAACTTCAAAAATGTCTGAAGCTGATTTAAAAAATGTCAGACAGATGACGAACATGACCTTAGAGGCATTAGAAAGAGTACAGCCATGTTTGAATGCACCTGATTCAGCTCATCAGCTAATTTGAAACTCTTCATCACATGTGTTCAACCAGCAAATATTGTTCGCATGTTATATATTTTTTTATAGTAGAGTTAGCTTCTAGTTAGCTTAACAGAAAGTCCAGCACACCACCAGTGTATAAAAACAGGTTGTCTTCTGTTTTACCTTGTAAAAAGCTATTGACCCTAATGTTCCACTGGTGGACAGGATAACATCACGGGACATCTCTGGACAAGGGCAACTAAACACAACAAAAGCGCCACGCTATTTCACGCGCACAGCCGCGCTCATGACAGAGCCCCCCCTCTATGGCGCTTCTCCCACAGCGCCCAAACGGGCAGTCCAGGGGGGGCCCCGGGCCCATGGGGCCAATGTCCATGTCCGGGTGGTGGCATGGAGGCCGGCCCCGCGCTGGGGACCACCCACCCCCAGCACAGCCAGGGAGTGGCACGATGACGTGCTCCGCAGGGGCAGAACGCAGCGCGTCCCCGTCCCCAAAGCCCGGCGGTGGAGGAACAATGGCCTCGGCGAGGGCTGGAGGCGGAAAACTGGGTTACGCCTCCTGTGGCGTAGCGGCGGAGGTAGGACACAGGCGCAAGCCAAACACTTCTAAACATTTATTGTAAACTTGACACATAAACGCTAACAGATACTTAAACACAATCTGACAAGAAACCAACGTGACATCAAACAATCCAAGACAAACTGAACGGGGAACATGAGGGCTTAAATACATACAATTACTGATTACACACGAACGACACACAGGTGGACAGGATAACATCACGGGACAAGGGCAACTAAACACACACAACAAAAGCGGGTGGTCGCACACGTGGCGGCCGTCGCCATGTCAACCGCCACGCTATGTCACGCGCGTGACATCTACTCACTACTTACCAACGTTCTGCCCCATTGACCCAGGCCATCTCTTTTAATTATACAGAATTATGATTGGAGCAAAGCGATGATAAAATCTATTTTTAAATACTCAATTTATCACCTTCATCTGAATTATTAGCAATATAGATAAAAAATAGTAAATGTTTGGGGCTAAAAGTATTTCTTTCCCCTATTCCAGTCGATCCGGGAGGTGACGGGTTACGTCCTGGTGGCTCTGAACCAGTTCGACTATCTGCCTCTGGAGAACCTGCG
>JAOUQW010000025.1:997591-1013539 GCA_028565825.1 Olivaichthys viedmensis | reverse complement strand
GGAGGGTTAAGGGCCTTGCTCAAGGGCCCAACAGTGGCAGCTTGGCAGAGCTGAGGTTTGAACCCACGACCTTCTGAGCAGTAGCCCACTGCCCTAACCACTGAGCCACCACTGCCCTGTGGTGCATATGTTACATAAAATACCTCTTCGTCCCTGGAGCTGAATACTGTGGCCAGTTCCTAAACATAGAGCTCTGAAACACCGGCATGCAACTGATACGGAGATAATATCTGTTTCCAGGGCAGTATGCAAAAGAGAAATGTGAGAGAACAACAGAGAGATATACATTATCATTACATAAATATCATTTATTAATCTGAAGTCTATAATCATGTTTTAATTCATGCTTTTTACTCTTTAGACTGTATAAACTTGTTTATAATTACCTTAGAGTACAAAGTTCTCTTTGGTCCTCTCTGGTGAGAGGCTATATATATATGTATTTCGACAAGCCTCTTTCTTTCTTCGGTTACTGGCTTATGGAAACTCATGCAAAGTTGTTCATTCTTCCTGTTCTTTGAAACTGGTGGCTCTGACATTGCTGCTAGGTAAAAGAAAGAAAAAAAAGCCCTGAGGCCAAAAGGGAGGGCAGGAGTTGAAGAGGGTGGAGATATTTGATGTTCGAGATATAGAGAGAGGTTTGTCATGTATAGAAGCAAAAGGTGAGGAGAAGAAGAACAGAAGCACACATTACAACAAACTCACAACACACACTCTGGGAGGATTTACATTCACTGAGTCAGAAAAAAAACCCCACTTTAGGTATGAATATCTTACTTTACACAAAAATGAGAAATGATGTGTAATCTGTATAGATGGTTAAAACGTCTTTCTGTTACTTATAGAAATGGGTTGGCTCCTTTCAGCTGCCTTGCTTTTCTCAGGTTAGTGTGTATGCAAGAAGCTTGACCTAACAAAATCACAATCATCGATAACGATAATTGCAAATTTGCAAGTGTGATTATATTATGTAGTCACTCATTACCATCATACTTGCAACGCATTATAGAATGGTAATTGGTAAAAATGTTGTAGTGTAGCAATTTAATGATCACATATTATTACAACATGTCAGTAGCTTATAACATGAGAAATATCGCTCCACATTAAATAGAGTAAGATTATAACACACTGGTAGAGCTGTTAAGCTCCTCACATTCCTGAGTTTTGATTTGCTGCTGTAAGGTCATTCTGTTATGAAGATGTTTCCTGCTCTCCAAGAAAGAATGCATAACTAATGTTTGAATGAATTACTGGCTCATGTGTGTCTCCTGTTTTCCTCACCCCAGACAATTACTGTACATTTGACTGTCTTACCAGGTGTCTTATCACCTAATTTGGACTATATGTTGTCTTTTGTAGAACACTTTGTTGTCCACTGTCCTTTCTGTACTCTTGTATGTTGTACCAAAGCCTTGGAGAACGTTATTTTGTTCTACTGTGTACTTGTATATGGCTGGAATGACAATAAAGTTCTACTTGACTGGACTTGGCTTGACAGAACACTCCTAAAACAACAGAGCGTTTAGTTGAGCTGGGGTTCAATTGAGGATGCTTGAGCATCATTCATTATTATAACGTGAAAATTATAATTAGATGCTTTCTATGGCCTATACCCCATAAATAATTTTCTTTCTGATAACAAAACGTCTCTTGGATTTGAGAGTTGCAGGCAAGGTAATCTGCACATCTTGTGTGGAGCTGTGATGATTAATGGTCTCAGTTGCGTCAGCGTTCCCAACCAATCTCTAATTTTAACAGCCAATCTTTTTTAACAGCCAGCATAGGGATAAATTGCTGCGTGTTGCTAATTTGGTTAGACATTAGCCAATTTTTTTTCCTGTTTGTGCTCAGTTGCGATTTTAACCCTTTAACAAGCCGTCGAGCCGAAAACTATAGTTTCTGTAGATGGTTCAAGTTCATCACGTGATTTTCGGGTGTTATCTTTAATCATCTGATAGGGTGAAAACGCATAATTACATATGTGGAAACCATTTCACGATCCAATTTTTATAACAAAAATGTTATTTGATTTTGCCACGGTTGCTGCTCCCCAAAAAATGAATGAATAAGGGCCGCACCTTACCTTTTTTTTCGCTATAAAACAGACACATCGGTTGGATTGCGATGATTTCAGTGTCAATTTGAGGGAAAGGGTTCATTTTACCACTTATGAGTAGGACTGTTTTAAATAATAAATCGGGTATGTGACATTATCATATGTTTTAGGCATAGAGGGCAGTTGGTCAGGTCATACGTTTAGCAGACTGTGTAGCTCATCATATTTACCCTCATAAGCATCTGTAATCTTGAAGGCATTTATAAATGATTATGAAATCATTTAGATCCCTGTACATGTTATGTTTATTGATCGGTACAATAGCCTATAGATCGATGTAAATGAATGAATAAATAAATGTTTCACGCATGAGCAGTGAGTGTAGTGGTGGAGACCAACCCCCACTTTAGCATGTTCATATTTGCAGAGTTAGACAGTGGCGGATGGGGCAAATGTCTGAAGAGTGGGGTATTTGACTCAAACTGCAAAATATGTTAGATAGTTAATGTATGTTTGTATGTAATGTGTGTATTTTCTATTTTGTTTTCTTTTACATGTGCTGTGCAGCAGCCCTTCATCTGAGGAGGAGTGGGAGCCAGAGGTCGCCAGTCCATTGAGGAAAGAAAATGTTTATTAATGTGTATTTATATTTTATATATTTATATTTGTAATAGGTGTTATAGGTCTGTTTTGGCTCTGACCTGCCCTCTAGTACACAGAGTTTTTAATCCTCTAGATGTACGAAAAGTATGCAAGTGAGTGTGTGAAGTACATGTAGTCACGTGGCAAGTAAACCCCGGCCTTAGAGTGGTTACACACTAGGTCTGGGATCAATCCTGAGCTCCAGTTACTGTCTGTTACTGAGTTTCACATGTTCTCACTGTGTCTGCGTGGCTAAAGACCTTCTCCCCCATTTGCTCAGTTCGGCTTTGTGATTCCAAACTTATTCCATTTAAGAATGATGGAAGCCACTGTGTTCTTCACGACCTTCAAAGCTGCAGAATTTCTTTTTAATCCTCTCCTGTAGATCTGTGCCTTGACACAATCTATTTCGTAGGTCTACAGACAACTCCTTTGACCTTATGCCTTGTTTTTTTGCTCTGACATACACTGTCAGCTGTAGGGCTTTATATAGAGAAGTGTGCATTTCCAAATCATATGCAATCAACTGACTTTACCACAGGTGAACTTGTAGAAGCTGTAGAAACAGGATGCACAAGTATTATAGCAAAGGGCCTAAATACTTGTGTAAATGTAATATTTCAGTATTAAAAAAGATTAATAAAATTTACAAAAAAACTTTGCAGAATAATGAGAAAAAATATTATTCTGTCACCAAATCTTCTCCAAATGGAATTAGATGTTTTAAACACTTCAGGCTTCCAACCATCTATCCCAATTTTGGCATTTCTTTACTCCATCATCTATACGAACTTACAAATTATATTTTTAAGCATCTTATACCACCCATCAGTCTACGGGTGGTATATACTGGTTTCTTCGGGACTAATTTCCATAACCTGGTCAAAAGCATTCCATAAAGTATCCAGGGGGAAATCCATGCTGTAGGTATATGTCCCATCTCAATCTGCAGACATACCTTCTGGAAGTGGCCCTGCTCACCTGAACCCCCAGCAGACCTGACCAGGCCCTGCTTCAGCCTTCGAGGGGATCAGTTTGAGGGCTGGGGAAGAGACAGAAGAAAAATAAGAGACAGAGGTTAGAGGTGTGGGCTTTGGGCTGGGCCACATGTGGGTCCTTCCCCTGAAATATGTTGCTTCCCACTGTTAGTCTTTCAGCTGGCCTTTGTACTGGCGTTAGCTGCTCCACTGGCTGCAGGGCTACTGAACTGAGTAGGGGTAAAATCAGTTCAGCTGGGGGTATTGTTGTGGAGCAGGCAAAGCTGGGGTCCTGCTGTGGGGATAGTGTTGCAGCATGTTCCTGGGTCTGGGTCATGAATGCATGGTACCTATTCTCCAGGGCCAGCGAGTGGAATTGGCTGTGGTGTTTCTCTGGTGTTAAGCCCATCCACTTAACGATAGCTTTTCTCGCAGTTGGATAGTCCAGCTGGCACTTGGGTGGCAGACTACGGGCCCCAGCAGGGCTTCTCCAGTAGTCAGCTCCTGGATGCAGAGCCCCCAGAGAACATGACAGACCCAGGGTACTGTTACAGTTTTTTTACTTATGCACATGTACCCACATTAATAAACAAAACAATAGTAGCATTTTTTGGCAGTTTCTTTATTCAAGGTACAGGTGTGTCAAATCAGCCCTTGCCCTCCACGCTCATCCCAAAAAAGGGAAAAGCCTTCAGGTGAAAAGCCCTCTCTGTGAAAAGCCCTCAGGGCCTCAGGCTTTAGTTTTTTGTATTTGTGGGTGAGAGACTGTTGTGTGATAACCATGTGTGTGTCTGTGTATGACAGTGTGCTTGTGTACAATCATGTGTTTGGTGTGATTTTTATGCCGGGAGGCTGCCTGTGTGTTGAGATTTTGTTATTTCTGTTCTGAAGCCTAATATTGTCTATTAATAAAACTCTTTCTCATGTTCTTTACAGTTGTGTGTGGTATTGGGGTATATATTCCTCATTGCTATCACTTTTTAAATGAGAATAAAACCTGGAATGAAGCTCAGAGTTACTGCAGACTGAAATACACTGATCTCACCACCATCAACAACATAGAAGAGATGAACAAGGTGATGAACACCCTGAAGAATGAATCTGCAATCCAAGCTTGGATCGGTCTACAGAGAGGGGACATTGAGAAATGGCAGTGGTCTCTGGAAGGCAAACTCTTCTACAGAGTGGGAAACACATACCAAAACTGGTATATGGATGAACCAAACAACTTTGAGGGGAATCAGTACTGTGTTGGAATGTTTCAATTAGAATGTTGGAATTAGATAAAGCCTGATTCGCATAAATAAATGTCGGATTTTGAAAAACTTAAAATGAAAAAAATATTTGTAAGAATATCAGCAATCAACTGGTAAAGATTGATTGTGTCTCCTCTTAAGAGTGCAGATGCAAGAGAGAATATAATAATTGACCCTGTGGAGGCAACTGTGGCATAATTTGAATGGTACAAATAAAAGAAGCATTTTCTGAACTGCAAAAAAAAAAAAAAAACATTTAAGCACTCAAATGGTTCTTTGAATTGTTACGGTCCTATATATAACCCTTGCCTTTACTAAAGAATCTTTGAAGAACCCTTTTTTCTAAGTGTGTATACAAATGTGTTAATTATTAACAAGCTTCCAGTTGCATGTTTACATTTTATGATTTATTAATATTAATACAACACACATTTAATGTATATATTAATGTTAACAAACGCATTAACTTGCTATGACAATGACAGGTGAATGCTGCATTCTGATTGGTCGAAACTAAAAACTGTCTGTTCTCCAGTGGCATGGTGGTATGCCCCAGTCATCTCCGATGTAGTGGTATGTCGCAGGAAGTTAGGCTTCAATCTCTATGCTAGCCTATACATCTGTCTTAGGAGCAGTGTGACAGTTTAAGAATTTTAAGTCAGTCTTTATTTCATGGAAGTTTTCCTTGCATCTCCTCTCAAACAATTTGGTAAAATGTATTCTTGAGGAAACAGACTAGCCAGGGCTGAGGATGTGAACCATTGTTGGGTCTCATGAGCCAGGGCTTCATGTTGGTTATGGGCATATGAAGAACACTGTCAGTCAGAACATCTGCTTGCTGTGGTGCAGAGGCAGGAGTCCTAAAATGAAAAAAAAAAAAATAATAATAATAATAATAATAATAATAACAATTAAACATGCCTTGTTTTAACTAATAAATTCTTACAGTATTTATATTAGGTACGCATTTACAAAATATTCCGATTTACTTAAAGATTCTGTTGTGCATAAATAATATTTATTGAAATTAGTTGTCTCATTTAACAGTAAGTCTTATCTGAAGCCAAATGTTCTATTATACCACAGGCTATCAGCCAAAGACATAAACAATTAGATGCAAGTATTACCACGACTTAATAATTTGCATGAAATTAGCTAGCAAAGACCAAATATCTGGTCACATTGACAATTAAAGTCCACATGCACAAGCACCCCATGGGTTGTTAAAGGAATGGTTGGAGTGTCTGAAGTGTGGAGATACCAAAACGTTGATGGTGGGACATTCACTACCTGTCAAAAGTTTGGACACATCTGCTCATAGTTGTTTGGGGAAACAATTTAATTTTAGTGAGCAACAATTTTTTTTAATTCTAGTGAGCAAGTGAGAACTTTTTCACAGTTCCATCATGCACTGAAAACACTAAAAAACTATTAAGAATAGTTCTAAATGTGCACACTTTTTTTAAAAATTATTATTCAAAAAATAAAATAAAATAAAAAATAAATAAAAAGATAAATCCGTAGAACCGTGCATATGGGTTTATGCACAAAACTGTGTGCACGATTGATAAATGAGACCCCTGGGTTGCAACTCACTCTCTCACTCATTTGCTCACGTACGCATATTTTTCAGGCCGCCGCTTCTCCACAAGAGGGGCCGAAGTTACAACGGAGGAAACTGACATGAATCCACTTCAGCATTACAAATAGTGTGTATATGAAGGAAACAGCCCAAGAAAACACACTACGCCACTGCCGGCTTCATTTGCTGTGCTTAATGACATTTTGTGTCGGTTTTTGTGTTAACTTTGCTGAGATTCTGCACCAACATGGAATCTCAGTATTTTGGAGCACAGTCCATCTGGCACACACGGCTTAGAATCTTGGTGTCATTTGAACTTCTCCGATCACATCCATTACCAGATCCTGCAAATTCCGCCTTCATAATCAGAAGATTATGACTTTTTCTGATGACTAAATCTGCTCAACTCCTTATACAAGCTTTAGTTATTTCTAGACTCCTGAAACTCTCTTCTTGCTGGTCTCCCTTCATATGCAATTTCTCTTCTACAGAGCATTCCGAATGCTGCTGCCCGCCTGGTTCATAATATCCCGAAGTTTTCTCATGTGACCACCCCTTTGAAGCTCACTCCTGTTGCAGCAAGAATCAAATTCAAAACTCTTGTCTTTGCATTCCAGGCGTCAAATGGCTCTGCACCACATTATGAACGCACTCTGGTTCAGAACTACGCACCTGCACACCAACCCTGTTCTTTAACTTCAGAGTGCCTGGCATGCCCTTCTCAGAATTCTAAACATACTCATAACGCACATACTGGACCCCATGTCTCTGTTCTCCATTCCCTCTGCAGACAGCATCTAGGACAACACCTTATTTTCTCAGCAATTACCTTGTATTGATTGCCTTTCGTATTACGTTTTGTTTCATACTTCATTTTTTGTATGGTTTATGCACTTAGGTTTGAAATTGGTCTTTTCGTTACTGATTGCGTTTTGTATTGTTTATGCACTTAGGTTTGAATTTGTCTTTTCGTCCCTGCCTCGTACAAACCAGCGTTTGTCTCTCGTCCTTCGGGCTATGAATCCTTGCAGATTCGCTCGGTGCTTTGTATGGCTGCGCCTTCAAATGTCTGCATGTTTCGTCGCTCGGGATAAGAGCGTCTGCTAAGTGACTAAACGACTTTTGCTGCTCCCTGAAAGACTTTGGAACCTTTGAAACCTTTTATGTAAATTAGTAAATAGGATCATTTAATTTCTGGTAATTTAGTGGTGTTATAGCTTACATTCTATTAATGTTGGCATGTTGTTAGCTTCGCTATTGTCATTGGTTTCTGCACCTTTCGGCCATTATAGTTTGCAGTATTAATAAAGCCATTCCAACATGCAAGTTGCGGCATGCTAATCAATGGTTGATAGGGGGCGGGATACAGAGGCCACAGACGCTCATCAGTAGAGTAAGTAGCTACTTAAAACTTTTATAGGCACTTTATAGGCAGGTTATAATTTCAAGAGCTTCTTTTAATGTATGGTGGTGTATGCTGGGATCACAGCCTGTGTGTGTGTGTATCATTCTGCATCATTATTCCACTATATATCTCCACTTAACCATTTGTTCAACACTTCAGAGGTAGTATTGTGAGAAGTGTGTATAAACACACACACACATCTTAATTTTTTCACATTATGACGATTACATAGATTTTTTATATGTATGCTCATTGCAATTGCTGAACAATTGTATAGGCTGTTCTGCGACCTGATCTCACGCAAAATTCATAAAAGTCCTAATTCTACTAACTTAATTAGACTTGAAATTTTACATAAAACAGTATTGGAATTGAAAGTTAAACAAAAAAAGAAAAAGACAAACTTTGATGTAAATAAGTCTATTTAAAGCTGTGGCAGCGTACATCATGCCGAATGTTTTTCTTTTTTCTTGGTGTATCATCATGAAGGTCATTCTAACAGCGTGGCTTTTACTGGAAAAAATCTAAATTTTCACCTGAATAGTTTCTACTAGTGCTTGATTTTCAATCCACTTTTTATTTGCAAAAAGATGATGATGCAATTACATTGAATCCCAGACGGCAAGGACTCCCATGTTTCAGGGGCTTGTTGGTTTTATTATTTGCTAACTACAGATTACACATTTTATGTTCGCACTATCCATTGAAAAATAAGAAGCAAGTGAAAGACTTTTTTTCTAGCTTATATATTTTTTATCAAAATGCTGGTCCATGTCCATCCGTTTGCAATAGATTTAAAGTTTTATTTCATTTCTCTTGTCAAAGATCCATCTTATGTTACGAGCTGAGTAATAAACCACTACTTCAGGGCTTCAGCTAGCCACTTGGAGCATAAAGCACTGGACGTGACTTTTTGTAGAGAGTTGGTGAGCTAAAGACACATACGGTCATCTCCCACCATTGCTGTGGCAATTTTTATTTTTTTACCTTTAGGTACAAATCGCATATTTATTATGGCAAATGCCTAAAACAGACAGCACATGCAATTTTGCTTATTTGAAAGACACAATCCTCCATAGACCCTCTGACTTCCCCAAAAAATCGCCAGACTAGAGCCGACCAGTATAGACTCAGCCCGATTATAAATGGTGGCTATAATGGGGTAAATGTTGCGTAATGGTAACCCCAGCTTAACCAGCAAGTCACAAACAACCTGACAGACTTTACATTAAATAAGACATTTATTTAGTATTTTTATCAAATAGAGGATACAACTGTACATGAGCAGCAGGAAAACGAATAAAAGAAAAACATCAAGCTGAGTTAAGTAACTTGTGTGTGTATTTATATAGGTGAGAAAGAAGATAATGTAAAAAATGTAATAAAAAAAAATGTTAAGCCAATACATTATCAAACGAAACCAAACTTTTCAATTGTCTTTTGATGCTGGTACGATGCCTGAATGCCTTTTTTTCCCTCTTTTGCTAGGACAAGAGGCATCCATTCCACTTCTGAAATAAGTCTTGGTTTGTTCAGATTAAAATCTAGCAATTCACAAATCATTTGATAAGCCTAAAAGGAAATGCAACACATGCAAGAAGAGCATTAAATATGGCAATCTTTTACAATGCATAAATCAGTCAATATGGCACTTTGGACACACTCTCACGGAGAGTAAATTTAAAAAATTTCACATTGGGCTAATCTTCAGTTTTGCTCTTAAACATGCTAGTTTTGTCAATGACTTTTGCAACCTTAAAAAAAAAAAAAAAAAAAAAAACTATTGTACCTTATGTTACTTGGCAAAGGACATCCCATTTAAAAGGTCTACATTTGCTTTTGTGTTAGTTGTACCGTATCATTATTAACTTCACAAACGAAGAATCATGAACACAGTTAAGAGCGTGATAAACACCGAGTTGTAAAGAATGGTGGGAAGGAAGGCAGTAATTATGGAATGGACTGTTAAGATGATTTTGATTGGGATGTCAGGAACAGTAGCAGAAAAGAATTAGCGCGCAGAAAAGACTGGCCTGCTGGTCATGGAATCAGGCGCTGTAGAACATGGACGACTAGGATGTTACACTATAGTGTTTCTCTGGCGGTATGGTGGAGGAGGCAGAACTGTTCCTGGCCTCATGGCTTCAGACTCTGGCATATACTCTGGGTTCTTAGTCACAGTATACCGGACAGAGCCATTCTGCTTGTTGAGATTTTGTCTGTAAAGGCTTGTATGGCAACTCTGGGAGGAGCTATGAAAGGTCCCTTGGGATGCTTTGAGTGGAAGACTGTGTTGCCAGAACTCTGGGTTGTCAAAGGTCTTCCAGTACTTCTTGTCCACCATTATCATTCCAGTATGAATGTGTTGGGAAGTGCCGCCTGAGTGCATAGGATGGCCCGAGAGACCACTTTTACCAGTGACTACAGAATTTGCCATATGAACTCGTTGATCTGCAGGACCAGACTGGACTTGGCAGGTCTGATTTGTGGATGCAGACTTGCTGGGATGATTCCCATGGAAACCGTGGGCCAAATGTGTATGGTGGACGTTGTGGCTCATGGGTTCACTTTGAGCATGATGAATTGGTGGAATTGAAAAATGAACGTGTGCTCCTTGGTTGTTGTGATGGGATCTTCCTGTCTGTGCAGTTAGGGGTACATGGCTGATAGTGGTGCTGGTTGCTGTTGTCATCTGCAATGGGACAGAAACTTCATTTTTTTTCAGAATCGCTTTGTTCATATTGCATTTGTTGTGGAAAGTATTGAGGTAAACAGGTTCATTATTGTACTTCTCATCAACCTTAGGGTGTCCGTCAAGTGTGCTGTGGTAAGCCGGGTTGTCCAGGGCCTGAATCCCCACGCTTTTTCTTTGTGTGACAAACGGGTTCTCCTCAACAGGATTCTGATGATCTAACAAGATGAAAAGACAAAGCATTATCACGCTACACGTCACACAATACACAGTAAAATCTCCTGATTAGCGTAATGACGTGTAAGACTTAATGATATACGATATTGTTAACAGTTGCTAAATCAACGATGCACTAATTTTGCAATGCACACGATGAAAGGAAGTTGCATCATGTATTCTGTGTTCTGGCTCTGAATCGAATCTATTAACAGGAAGCAGATAAGGCCACATAATCAGAAATAATATTCTAAATGGAAAACTGTCGGTCCATGCAAAAGTAGTTGCGTTTCCCACAAACTTACTAATTAAAACCAAAATCTTTCATTCAGATATTTTCCATAATATAGCATTAAATCAAATAATAAAAGGCTGCTTATTGTAAAATCTCAGTCAAGGATTGAATGCTAGCAACCTCCTGATGATGGATTTTTTTGGGTTGTTTGTTTATGGGTTAACTGTACTATAGGTTCTCTTAGTCAGCAAATTGTGGCGCAAAATTGGGAGGAATCACATTGCACATTGTCACAGGGAAGATGAATGAGCCTATAATTCTCCAGTACTAGGCCCATGTTCCAGTTCTAGGTGTGGAGCCTTAGTCCCCTGAAACACTGATGAGGGAAAACTAAAGGAGGAATACTTGGAACGACTGTAGAGTCCATCACAATCCAGATGGCGTTGGAAGTACTACAGAGAGGTAGCAACAATAACACGAGAAGAAGATCCTCTTTACCTGTTGGGCTGTTGTCCTTTCTGAGTGCCACATAACCATCCTCATTGGTGCCCCCTCTCTGTGTTCTCTCTTGCAGGAAGGCGGTAGGATCTGCACTGTAGCACTGGCTGCTGCTGCCCTCCCCAAAACCAGCACTGGGCTGCTTCTTCAAGTTTCTATCACAATCCTGGGAGCTGAGAGCCACCTGCTGGGTCCCTGTTGGGACAGACAGGCCACTGATGGAGCCAAATGTTACCTGGGACTGTACCTCTGCCGCCTCCTTTGGGCTACGAACTCCATCATGGTTCCGGAAATGGTTCTGTTGAATGAAAAAAGAAGACAATTGGATAACCATGTTTTTTTATAGCAATCAGAGAAATAACTCCTAGCACCATAGTTCAGTACTGTTATTTTGAGACACTGTTGCTTTATAATAGCACTATTTATATAACCAATAATGTCCATATTATATATGATAAATCATTTAAATTATTAATGTATTAGCATATGATATAACATTTCTTGATTAAAACATGATATATCCATCCTGTTAAGCTATTTGAGTTTAGTGTTAGTAAAGTTGGTCTTCATCAAAAACGCTATTATGGGATCAAACATTAGCTACACAATGGAAGTACAACATTTTCCACAGCATCAGAGCGCACTTGTGTTCTGGATGGGCAGGTGTGAGGTCCCAGAAATTCCTCAGCATCCAGAAGGTCTCCCCAATCCTCCTCGTCTAGAAGACTCTGGAAGAATTTACTGTGGCTGGGACTGGGCAGCTTCAAGCAGTCATCCCCCTAAAACAAAAAAAAACAAAAAAGCCTAATCTGCCACCAGAAATCGTCAAAATTGTTTCTTTTTTGTTATGTAGGGACACCCAGGCTACTTACCTGGATGACGAGGTATCTCTGAGGGTCTCTAGCCATCCTGCAGAACTCAGCAGTGAGCTCTTTAAACCTGGGCCGGCTGTCAGCATCAATCATCCAACCTTGAGGGGTGACAGGACATGGCAATTTAAGCCAAGGAGTGAAGTCAAGTCAGTGACAGTTTTGACAGATGCAGTTGCATGTTGTTGTTTGAAAGCCATCACAACACTGGGGGTACAAAAGTGCCTATTTGCCTTTATAATCAGTTTCCACTGTTTAGCTGACATCCTGGCTTAGGAATCAACTCAAATTACTGGACTGTTGGTAATGTTGATCGTTAACACTTATTTACAATGCCTCAGCCTCACACAATGCTGATCTCCACCCCCATTTTGGTAGCAGAAATGCATCTTTAACATTGCCAGTGTTGGTGTCAGCATTAAATGCCTCATGCGCAACATTTAGGCAGATTCTAAGCTTATGATACAATGTGTAAATAAATTGGTTGACCTATGCACGAACAGAGTTCATAAGAGAAGACAATTATCCAGTTCGCCTAGGAACTGTTTAGCGACTCACATTTGACCATGACAATGTAGACGTCTATAGTGCATATAGGTGGTTGAGGCAGACGTTCGCCCTTCTCCAGAATGTCTGGGATTGCAGAGCTGGGAACCCCATCGTATGGCTTTCCTCCAAATGTCATCAACTCCCAGATCGTCACTCCTGAAGAAAGGAAACAAAGTCAAGCTTGATACCTAACCTGAAGTGTTTGGGTTTTTTTCAGGGGCATGGCTATTTATTGGGCAGAGAGGCCAATAACATTGCAAGTTTCAACAATAGTAAATCAAGGTTAATCTCTTACCATAGCTCCAGACGTCACTCTGGTGTGTAAACTTTCTGTAGTGAATGCACTCCAGTGCCATCCACTTGATGGGCATCTGCATTAAAAAAGGACAGCATTATCATACAGGTATAGTGACATATTAAATCTGTCTGTGCTGCTGTGAGGTGGTTCTACTTCCTGTTCTTGAGGCTGACCTTGCTTCCATCTGCATTGTACTGCTTCTCATTGGCATCCAGGTGTTGAGTCAGCCCAAAGTCAGTGATCTTGATGTGGTTTGGTGATTTTAACAAAATATTACGTGCAGCCAGGTCCCTGTGGACAAGCCTCCTCTCCTCCAAGTACATCATACCCTGTAAAAAAAATAAAAAAATAATATTGCATAATCACAATACCTGGCACATCTTTATGAAAAGGTCATCATCAAATATATTTCTGGCCTTATACTGTCATACAAACGCTATGCTAGGGAGTGCCTCGATGTCTGTCTTGTGCCATGTCACAATCAGACAGTATATGAATATGACTTTTCCTATTATTTTTGTAAAAATGAGAACTGGAAACAATTGGATGTGTGCATTTAGCCTATTTATTTATGCCTTTCTAAGCCAATAATCACAGTTATTAAGACTCTCTTTGTCTAAGCCAAAGGTCTGTGCTTAATGATGTGAAAAAATACATTTAAAAAAATATATATATATATTTAAGTCTAATCACGGCAGTCTAATCAGTCTAATCACGGCATAGCCACTACATGAAACTAACAGTCAGAAAACTACAACTAGGAAAACACAGTAAACACTGATAAGATATCCTGGACATTATCAACACTGTGTTCACTCATTAACATCACCAACATATCAAATCACACACATACAGTATATATGGAGAACAACACACACACACACACACACACACTTACAGAGCCGCTCTTACCTTAGCGATCTGCACGCACCAGTTGAGCAGCAGCTGAGAGCCGATGTTGTCCTTGTGCTCGTGAACGTAGTCCAGCAGGCAGCCGTGGGGCATGAGCTGGGTCACCAGCTGCACGCTGGGGCTCACACACACCCCGAGCAGACGCAGCAGGTGGGGGTGATCCATGCTGGACATGATCAGAGCCTCCTGGTGGACAGGAGGAGATATGCAATATTTTTATTTTATTTCTTTATCTAAAGGTTGAACATTAACACGAAGAGCAATACAGAATCAAGAGAGTGTGATTAAAGAGTGTAAGAAAGAAAGAAAAACTGCAGCTCTGCCCTTAAAAGAAAGAATGAGCAAGGAACAAGGCATGGGAGGAGAACAGTGGGACACTGTTTCAACCCAAATATCTCCAAAAATTACTTGAGGCCTTGATGCAATCTATTGAGACTTATGTCCTATGAATAGTGCTATTTTGAGCATAAAATGTTCGATTCTGTAAAGATCAACATCAGCATTTTAGTAGATTCTTCAGAAATAGTTCAATTATACAAGAGGAACAGACGACAAAAATGAGGAGGAGGAGGTGGAGAAGTTTTTCTTTTGCTTTGAGGAAAGCTTGTGCCATGTTTTCATCCTAGTTAGCAGTAAACAGTAGGAACCAGAGACATTATAAAGCCCTGAAGGCAGAGAAAAAATGTTTGGCCACTATTAGTGAGACTCATGCTGACATCTACTGTTCACACTCACCATCCGATTCACAGTACATGTCTCAGTATGCGGCTTAATGTATTGTGTCACACTGACGACTTGTATCTTTGAATTTTCATAGATATGTATTAAATAAGCGTTTTGTCATTTTTAGAGCCCTCTGGTGCCTGCGAGGGAGATTGCAACTGCAATGAAAACATTTCTGAGCCTTCCTTCCCCCCCACCCCGAAAACGATGCTACCACATCTGGTAAAACTCATGAGCTGCCTTTTACGGAAAAGGGGGCAGAGCAAAGCAGTTCTGTTCTGGCTGGGGGCGGAGTATACGGTATCTTTAAAATTATTTGATTGTTATAGGTCTAAAAAATACTTTTAAACATTACAAACTATGCCTTTAATTGTAAATACATATGCATTTGTGTGTTCAGTTGTGTGCCAAATGTTCCGTTGTGTGCCAATAGCTATTTAAAAAATATTTAAAGGAGCCTAACTAATGTCCTTCCATTAAGCATAAGCAACAAAGAACGGGCTTTTGTTTTAATTCATGAAAAATCCCCAGTGTTGAATATACACTTGTAGTATTCATCTGGATTCATACAACTCATTTAAACACCGAACGTATTGATTAAACATGGTAGATTTTGCTGTCTAGTCTTCCCCAAAAGCCAGCTCAAATCCAAATCAAGTCCAGGTTAAAGCTTGTTCTCTTTTATCATAATAACTCAAATATACCTTTAAGGACTTTATGTTAAATTGCTAAACTGGCTGAATGTTTTGGATCGCTACAGCATATGGTTGAATGTGATGAACTTACGTCCATAAACTTTGCATTGGCTTTAGGTCCTGTAGTTTCACTGAGGGATTTTATGGCCACTGGGACTTTCACACTCTCCCCTTCAGGTACCCAGATGCCCTGATAGAGTAAAACAAGAAGAATATATTACATAATTAAAGGACTATGCAGATATACTTAATGTATATATGCTCTATGGTCAGTGTAGATGAAACTCTCAGAAATATACAAACACATGAACATAGAATAGTTACCTTGTAAACAGTACCA
>JAOUQW010000025.1:974934-989377 GCA_028565825.1 Olivaichthys viedmensis | reverse complement strand
CATACATACATATATACATACATACAAACACATACATACTTTTTCTCATACTCCATGTATGTAGTATGAGTGTATGTATGTATGTGTTTGTATGTATGTATATATGTATGTATGTATGTATGTATGTATGTGTTTGTATGTATGTATGTGTGTATGTATGTATGTATGTATGTATGTGTGTGGGATTATTATTATTTTTTTGTTGTTGTCGAATTTTCAATATTGAAAATATTCAAAGACATAAAAATGAATAACTAACAATGAATCACCAGCTCTCGACACACACCAACCCACACCTCAGGTTCTTCTCAGTTTCAGCTTCATATGATCATACATTAGTATATAGGAACTCACCTGTTATCTCTTTGACGGTGCGGAACACATTCAGGCGTTCAGGATCCAGGGCTGCAATACCATGGTACATGTCTCTGCCATAAGAGAATTTATAAAACATAAGAAAAGCTAAAGGCCCTGATTTACTAGGATCCCAAATAAAAAGTACCAATTTGCATGTGCAATCAGATAAACTGTGTGTGCATTTAGTGGGACGTGTTGCGGGTGATATACAAAGAATAATTGCGTAAATGATGTCACAAGTTCTAAATCTTTTCACAGGCTCTTTAAATATGGTTGGTATCGGAGGTGCAAACATCTATTATGGAATCAACTTAACCGTGGTAAAATGAAGTCATAATTCCGAGAAACGTACTTTTTAATTACTTTGAGATACTAAGACATAATTTCGAGAAACTTTAATTAAAATAATGGTTTTATTTCGTGTTCATCTGGCGGAAGCAAGCTTCTACAAATGTAATACCTGCCCTTTCAGTGGTATTAATTAACGCAATCGCTGTTCCCGAAGTGACTTTCAGGGTTAGCAAATCCCATTGCGGGTGTTAAATGAATATATTTGCATATATATATAGATGCCGCCCTGTATTTTTCACCTTTAGGTAGAAACACCCCAAATTGCATATTCATTAAGTCAAACGTGCAAACGGACAATTAAATCAGGGTCTCGGTGTGTAGCCCAGTATTTACTTCATTGACTTCAAGTCAGCTTTGCGTGCTTTAGACTAAGGCATGAATTCAGATTTTGAGAAGTTAAAGAATAGTGGCTGTGTTGTGTATTGAGTAACATTATTGTACATTATTCCATGATATGACAGAATAACAGAATAACGCTTGCGCTTCTAGGTTGACATATAGGTAATGGAAGCCAATTTGTATCATGCAAACGCTATGCCAAAAATCATCACGCACTCACTTTAACCTGGTGTCAAGTGGTTGACGAATGTGAAATAGACTTAGTTATGTGGTTTCTGTCACTGTATAACATTCTGTTATCTAGAAACTTTGTGCAAATGTATATTTAACTTGGAATATGTGGTACTAATGAAGTGTAGCAACTGTGAATAATTCACATGTCTGTACAATAATTAGTGAAGCTGTTTGCACTAAAAAGGGAAATTAGAGCTAACAGAATCCTCAGGAGGCTTCATATGGAATGAGGTTCAGAGAGTACTAGGGAGAAATCTCACCCTTTAATCCCAGTGATGAGGAAAATCAGGTTGCCGTTGATCTTGGTGCAGTTGATGAACTTGTGGATGTTGCTGGAGTCGACAGTCTGAGCCGTCTGTAAACTGCCCGTGCCTATACCATCACACACTGAAACACCAGACACACACTTGAAAACAAACTTACATCAGGAGAAAAGGGTTACTTAAAGTCAAAAGGGCAACAAATTGAAATGTTGATCGTGTTACAAGGCGATGTTAATCCTGTAATCCCCTGATTTTCTCAACTGTTTTCACATTAAGCTAATAGCACGTGTCTATTAAACAACAAAAGAATAAATAATTGCATTATATATTTAAGTACAGTGTAATTTACCTGATGGTTTCTTTTTAGTCTTTAAAATATATGTTAATACACCAAAAAATATGCCAATCTATACTAATTCTGTTCTACTTTAAATATAAGAAAGGATCATGTGAGGAAATATACAGTGAATTAAGATAAGATAAGATAAGATAACACTTTATTGATACCAGGTGAGAAATTTAAGTCTTACAGCAGCACACAAATAGTGCAAATAATACAAGACACCAGAAGCAAAAGGTAAAAATATAAGAATATAATAGCTGTGCAGATATATACAGATAAATACGGATAGACAGAACTGTGCAAATATACATATGTACCTATATGTACAGTAAATGACTCTGAATGGTCAATTAGGGATGGAACATTAATACCATGCACACTTGTGCAAAATTGCCTCTACTACATTTACTACATGTAAAATTATGTTTACATGTACTGTAAAAACTACGAAAGTGAATATTTAATATTGAATTTAATACCGTTTTTGCATAGAGATCTATGTTGTGTATCGTGTATGTCTTCATTACGCATTATGTGTTGTATTAGCACTGTGTGTATAGGTGCTGTATTGTTATTCTGCATGCTTGTGTCTCTTATTTGCAGCACAGCTGTATCAACAATTAATATCCACCAGCTTTGAGATCATTCTGTACTATCGTCTTCACCTTTAGGGCAGATGTCAGTACAGGGGACACACATCTTGACGTGGTTCTCCTTCACCTCCATCTTGTTGCTCGGACAGGCTCGAACGCAGGAGCTGCGATCCACCACGAAGTTATCTAAAGGGAAATAGAATCCAGCTGATAAGTAAAAAGTCAGTGAGATATTGTTTTATTGCAAGTAAAGTTTGAGTGTCAGTTATAATTAAAAAATATATATATATTTAAACATATAAGCTTGACGAGACCCACGTGGACATTTCTTGACACAGAAAGCTCCGTAAGTGTATTTGGCTTTGGGGTTGTGCTCCAGCTGGAAACTGGTTGAGTTGTAGATGAGAGGTTGAGGACACTGAGTCAGACAAGCGCCGCTGTCATTAAAGTTGGTGCAAGCCTGGAAAATGAAGTGAGAGTCTTGAATATCACAGTCCAAAGACGACCATCTCCAAGCTTCCAATTTTTTGTCTTATAATCAAAAGTTTCCTTCGGCTACAGCATAAGGTTCGGTTCAAACTTTTTTTATAGCCTTCGATCCGAGTCAGGTGCTGCCCAGATTAAAAATCTTAGACGCTGTAAATTATTAATAGTATAAACCAGCGAAAAAGGAAAGATATTAGAAATGTGTCCTAGTGAAATAACCATACATTTATAGTAGGCAGGTTATAAAGATTTAGTTATAATAATGGCACTTGGGATTATTGTTCATTATCTACAGTGCATCCATGAAAAAATGAAATATCTATCTTAAGGAGTGCAAGTGAGAATGTTCCTTTTGCATTATTATTATTATTATTATCATTATGAATTGAGTTTTTTTGCAGTTTCCCTGGAGCCCTTGCTTGAAAAGTCACCACTTAAATCGTATTTATCAGAGAACTCTTCATTACAATGCAGTTTGGGTACCATTAAAATCGAGCTAACATTAAAATCATGCTAATATTTAGTTAGTCAATGTTGATTTTTTCACGTTTAACTAAATCTAAATCACCAGTATGGATGTTTGAGACAGTTGCTATTGTATAGAAGTCTATTATGGAGCAATGAACAGCAAACAGAACTGTATGAGAAAGAGGACGTACAAAGCAGTCGGTGTGTTTGGGTCCTGAACAGCCTCCAGCACACTCGCGGTGGCAGCAGTCGTTGACGTACGAACCGAAACAGCGGCCGTCACACTGCTCGGCACACACCGTCTTCGTTACTGTGACAAACACAGGCGCAACTTTTAAATTAGTCGCAGTCACACTGCAAGCACACACACTCTGTCTTTGTTACTGAGACAAACACACTCACAGAAAACCTTGCAGACTGTCATTACTGAGACAAACATTCTTTCTATGGCTATTTCTGGGAAAGAATTTATGGTAACACTTTACCTAAGGGCAGTGTTCATAAGGCTATATGACACCTACATAAGCCCTACATGAGAACTGACATAAACATATCTAAACATTTGGTGACACCTTACTGAAGGGCAGTGTTCAGAAGGCTACATGACACCAACATAAGCCCCTTCATAACAACTGACATAAACCTACATCAACATTTATAAACACTTATTCCAACAGGCGTCAGTTGTCATAAAGGCTGCTTTTGACTTTTGATGTCAAGTTGACATAACACTCATGTCAAGTGACAGATTTTGGGTGACATTAGGTTGTGTCATGACACTGTCTGGGGTGAAATGACAGAGTGTCATGGCAACTGACTTTGTAGCTCAGCATATTTTTTGGTGTCAGAGTGACATAATGCTGATAATAGCCTCACTTGGCAAGCTATGTCACATTATCAGCGTTATGTCACTTTGACACCAAAAAATACGTTATCTTAATGACTGCTAACGCCTGTTGGAATAATTATTTTATAAATGTTTATGTAGATTTATGTCAGCTGTCATTAAGGGCTTACATAGGCGTCATGTATGAACACTACCCTTATGAATTTTGTTGCCCAATTGGTTGCCAAAATTCTTTGAGAGCCAACAAGGCCTGAATTCCAATCATCCTTATTGACTTAGGGCCAAAATAATGATTGAAAAGTTTTTAGTACTTTTACCTCTAATTATCACAATGTCACATTTCTGAGTGCAAAAATGGCCCTGAATTGTGTTGATCAGATTCAAACCATTAAAAGATTTTAAAAAAACAGTCATACATTAAGTAGATCATACAGTGTATATATATATTTGCTCTCCATCATGTTCCGTGTAACCATATTTATTTACGCTGAGGTTTAATCTGGCTTGCAGAACTCGCAGTGGAAAATAAAAAATGCTTATCTGTCTTATCTTTCCTGTATTCTGGAATTCCCTGCAATTACTGTAACTGTTTAAGTACAGTGTGTCCATGACATCAACATGTCTGTGGAGCTGAAGCCTTCTCTCAACCTGAACGCAGCTTTGCAAGTCCCTCTGTAATTATCGCCCATGCATGTGATCTGCACCCACAGTGTAGTCGTTGGTAGAACGGGGACTCTGATTAGCAGAGCTTCAGGAGTAAGAAGTCAACATGTAGCAGGAGAAGACAATGAGAGAGCATGGAGCTTCTGCTGGTATTTTCGTGTTTTTTTTCAAAAGAGCTGCCAAGTAATGTTGTGCTCCGCTGTCTCCATTCGCTGTCTATGCTGGCATTCATTCAGAAAACTATTTCAGCTACATTGTTGGGGGAAAAGTACAAATGAGCAGCACACTCAGTCATGCGATATCCTGACACTGATTAATGCTATGATAAAGCGCTACATGGATGTCAAAAAAAATTCTTGACAGCATAAAAAAACTACTAATCCCAATTCTTGCTCTAACCTTGACTGTTAAGACTTTCCCAGAAGAGTTGGATCATGCACTCTCAGAAATGAAGGTACTAAACTGTACCTTTTCTTGTCACTTGGGTGGTACCCTCAAGGGAACATCTTTTGTACCTTTAGTATTTATCTTTTGCCTGGGAAGGTGTGTGTAGTGTACCTTTAAAGTTTTACTCTAGAAGTGAATTAAAGGTACAACTGTGGTCCTTAATGTCTAATTATGTTTAAAGGTACACTATATTCACATTTCCAGGTAAATGATATATACTAAAGGTACAAAAGATGTTCCCTTGAGGGTACCACCCCAGTGACAAGAAAAGGTACAGTTCCATACCTTTTTTTCTGAGTGTGAATGGATACAGGTACACAAACTCACAGCTTTGGCACTGATCTTCTTGGGGGCCCCAACAGCGTCCGTTACAGTGTCGATGGCAACGTCTGCCTGTGGGAAAAGTCCAACATTATCAACATACAGTACGTTCACGTAATCTGGCTACAACCTAATCAGGCTATAAACGTCTGATCATCATGTCCAGAGAAGCATTAGCTACAGATAATTTTAACAGTAGGGATATCAAGGCATCATCCGCTCATGATTTCAATTTTATAATCATTTGCATGAGCCAACTCATTAGTTATGAATGGTTAAAGTTGGCGTAAGGGGCGGGGTTAAGAGCTGGATGTTATCAGTTAGGTGCTAAAAGTCGGATTTTATCTGCCGTTAAATATTTTATGCCAAGGGGTTTGGTGTTAAAAAGGGGTTAAAAGCTTCTCTCATTAGTCGAATGATAAATCGTAGAATGATATTCAGCACTTAACACGCAACATTTAGAGTTATAGTTTTTTTGGCAAACCTTTGTACAATAGCGTTAAATAGTACCTGACATCATTTTCACACCAAATTAATTTCTACTGTTTTCTCACCTAATTATACTGCCATTGGTATCTAAATGACTGCCTAGTAATTATGGAGCACGCTTAGAGTTCTTTACTGAAGTGTAATTAATTTTTAACAGACTCTCTTTTTTTGTCAGGAGTGCACACACACACACACACACGCGCGCGCACACACACACACACACACACAGCACTGACTGTGAACTAGCAATGACTATTAGAAACTATAGCTGAGAGATTTTATAATCAACATACTTACCCTTTTAACATAAGAAACATACCGGTTATTTGCTACTGGGGTTCAAAATAGGGGCCAGACGTCTGAGCGTGCTACTGCTTTTATTCCATCAGTTGTCCGAAAAAGATTTGCAAGATTTAATCAACAAGCTATGATGCTCTAAACTCGCTCTCATGAGACTAGGTGCGAGATTCAAGATGGTGGCCTTCTGCTTCTGGACAGTATAGTAAAGTGAAACATTACGAATGACTGAGGCGTTCCTGTGTCGTTACTTAAAAGTTCATTCTTTACAACACTTTTGCTGGTTGGTTATTGCCGTCCATTTCTCCATTTCGACCTTGACTGGCTCAATAAAAACGACCCTGTGCCTCCTCTGAGGAGACCCGTGTGTGTTGACAATGATAAATGATATCGACATTTACATTTTAGACACCGAAGTTAGTAGATCTCCAGGAGGAAGCTAAGACTCAGCAATTGAGAATTAATGTTGATGTGATCAGTAATTAATCAGTAGTTATTATAAAAGAGCCATAGTTAACTAGTAGTTCTGCAGAAGAACTGTAGAACCCAGTAATTACTGCTTAGTTAAAATAGTGAACTACTATTAGTTCCTGCATAGTTACTTATTAACTATGAAACAGTGCTGTTAAGTGTTTTTGGTAATACTTTACTGTAGGGAAGTGTTCGGAAGGCTATATGACACCTACACAGGCTTCATGACATCCTATCCTATTTACAATCCGAAGCAAGCACCTGAAGGAAAGAGGGAAGGCTTTAATACCTAAAGATAAATTAGACATTTTGGACAATTATGTGATTGTAGTAATAATAGTAATAATAGTAATAGTAAAATGTGAGCCATTGGCTATTCTAGGATCCTTTCTTTCTCTCTCAAGACAATGTAATAAATGCACTGCACCAAAGACGCACTCTTATCCAATGTTCTCTAAACTAGGGCTGCAACGATTAGTCGACAAAACCGACTTCGACCATGAAAATTCGTCGACGTGGATTGGATTTTTATAGATGACGCATCGTCATTTGCTTAACAGGTTGCCTCATGTCACGTAATGGAGCGGGATGGACATTTTTACATTGGTACGGTATGGTAAGTCGTTAAATATGTGAAATACTGTACTACCGTAGCAATTTCATAGTTTAATAAGACCAGTTAAGTTTACAGTTACGTTAACTCTTCGGTGAAAAGTCCCAACAGTAAACAAGAAACGGTTACAACACCATAGCCCCCATATTAGACTGGTCAAAATTAAGATTGTCATATATATCATCATATATATAGATCGGTTGCATAACTCGAAATATGTCACGAAACTTGACTCTGGATAAACACATCCAGCCCATTCGCCAGTTTCTAAATAAAGAACCAGCTATATGTAAAGGCAGAGTGCCTCTTTCACCAGACTACAATTTTGTTTCCAGGGTACGTATTTAGTACCGAAGGGGTTAAAATAGAAGATAAAAAGGTTTCCGCTGTCGTTAAATGGGCAGAGCCTCAGGGAGGTAAAGAATGACATTTCTTAGGATTCACTAACTTTAAAGTAATTGCAGCTGCTATAATTTCTCTCCTCTAAGTGGGGCCTCGCAAACTAGCCTGGTCCCAGGCTTCCAGCTGAATATCCCAATCACTGAAAGAACATTTTAGGTGGATGAGTCTGAGGTCGGACTAGAAGCGGTGTTGTCGCAAAAAACTTGGACATGAGAAACTGATGGTGCTAAAGATGGCATTAGAGGAATCAAGACATTGGCTGAACCGAGCCCCAAGATCCCTTTCTAATACTCACAGACCATCAGAATCTGCAAAGAGACTCCAATCCAAGACAAACCAGATGGTATTATTCTTTTCACACTTCATCTTTTTTTTTTCTTTTTTTTTTTTTACAATATCTAGTATAATAATAAAGAATGTTAAAACAGATGCTTTGTTGTGTGTAACCTTAATAATTCTTGAGTCCTGTATGGACATTCAAGCGGCCCTGCATTATGATCCCGCTCCTGAGAACTGTCCTGAGGATAGAACCCTATGTGCCTAATGCAGTACATGATTGACTCATCACATGGGTGCAAACAATTTTGGCTATGGGACATGCAGGTATTGCATGTATGACGCAACTACTGTCACATAAATATTGGTGGCCCATCTTGACCTTGGACGTAGAACGCTATGTCAAATCATGTAGCACCCGCAGCACTACTAAAGCTCCTCATTCACTCTCAGCCAGAACATGAACGTATATGACTAAGCTTTAAATAACGTTTTCTATGTTTTTGCTCAACATATTTTGGCAGTAGACTTTTGGTATACTTTTTATTGTATTACTTATGAATCGGAATGTTAATGAATAATTCATTGAATACGTTATAACTTCATAGGGGTGAGCGATGCAATATTTAGTCACATGAATAGCCGCTGTTGTTGGACGGCACCACCAGAAGCTCAGAGCGAGGGTTCCTCATGATGTCCTGCCAGTGGATGGTGTCTGCATGGCACAGGAACTTGTTCTGATCCACATACACGCCACCGTTCAGGATCTCTGAGAAGACAGATGTTAAAAAATGGATCAATATGTTTGTATTTTACATTCATTAACAGTGATGGACAAGAATCACAATAAACACATAAAATTAAATGTATTTTTGCTAAAAAATAAATCACCAATTTCCACAATATGGTCTTAATTCAGTAAATTGACTGATCTTAGGACTGCTTGTGAGTAAGAACTACTATTGTACTATTCTACTATTCTAGGATTCTAGGATTCTAACTGTAGATAATATGCATTATTTTTAATGTTTCAGTCAAAGCTATGTGTGACTGCCACATTTATTCGAAGGATATGATGAACCGATTAGCATGTGTATGCTTGATGGGTTATAAAAAGCGACCGGATAATCCGATTGGTCCCTCTCACAACGTGTATGTGTGGGGGGTTGTACTGTAATTATCATGGTTAAAATGGCAAAATAATGTGAGGAGTATCCCTGATTTGCATCTCTTAGTACAAGCTCTCTAGGGATGCCATTCCAGGTATTAATGCCTTGTTCTTTTTTTAAAACATTTTGAAAAGCTTGATAGAAAAGGTCGTTTAGATTTTATCAGAATCTCGGCCTTGTCTCTGATTCATCAAAGCATTTTCTGTCATATGCTGTATATTACATGCCTCAAATGTGTACTGAATTATAGAATGAATAGACATTTCGGTAAGAGTGAGTGAAAAGCAAACGCACACACACATCTTAATCCACGACCATGAAGACTGAGGTCTGTGAAGTCTACAGTGGAGTCTTAATAAAGCTGTACTTTGTACTATGTCCCTTTTCTTTTTTTAAAATCATAAGCATAGGTGCTGTATAGAATAAACCAAGGCCACAGACGTTACTTTTTACTTTTCATGTGGACAGCCCATTTGTGAAGGATATGAGATGATTCTCTATTATATTTACTGATTTTTATTTCTGGTTTGCCATATTGGATTTCAGCCTTTCTGTCCTTGAATAGCATATCATCAGCCTCCATTTTGATCATAAGTGTGCATCTACTTATGCTATGTTAATCTTGTCTGTTATCTGACCCTCACTATGGAACAATTTTTGCATTTACATCTTCTCATCCGTGGCTCAACTTCGATAAAGACGTCTTTAGCAGTCTTATTTTAATTCAAAGATTTATACAGTACATTTGAAGCAATGTAGGCTTATAATGTGCACTATAAAAAAAACATGTGTTCTGTTGATTTCAGTGATAAAATCAGAAAGTACAACTATTTTGTTCCTAAAGCTGCTGAGTAGTCGTAATACATAGTCATGATTTCAATATTGAGCAAAAATAATCATGATTATCATTTCCAGCCAAGTGCAGTGGCGTGATCAGAAACTGACACTGAGGCTTTAGGACGTTTAACACGCATTGTGCATGGAAAAATAACTGAAGACACAGTGGTAAATGGTACACGAACTCTGTAAGTATATTTATTTCCTTTTGATTTGATACTTGGACTACTTTGTGGTTAAGGGTTTTGTTGTGGTCGCTGTTGTTCCGTTGATATTGGTTTAGTTCCATTCTTGGTGAGCAGAGGAAGAAAACTAGGCTCTATTTTCTCCAGATTAGATTGTAGTTTCTGGCTATTTTCCATATCTGGGCAATCGCAGGGGGCGGAATGTTCTTAGCATCTTGCAATTGCTCAATGAACAATTAATCAGCTCTCTCGGCTGGTAACTAATCAAGCTAATTAGTTGTGAAGTATCTCCTGGAGTAAGTTCTCTACAGACGCAGCCTCTCTTCCTTCAGCCTCCCTGCATGAAGACTTGGCTGCGCAAAGACTAAGCCTACCTGGGGGAGTCCACCGAGTAAGGACAATGAGAGAGGATGGCACAGCACTCTGTGTGCAAGTGTGGAGCTACTCGTGGCTGGAGGCCTCCGGAACTGCCAGTCAGCCGTGCACAAAGCTGACTTCATCACAGCCTACGCTGCTAGACTTGGACCAACCTAGAGAACATGTCCACTCCCGCTGCACTCTCTAACGCTTTCAACCATCCCCCATACTGCTAGGACTTCTGGTCGGGTGGGAGAGACAGGGTTGCTTATCTCTTCTTCCAGGATATTCCATCCTTCTTCTCTTCCTGAACTTCAGATCTCTTTATTTAAATTTCATGCCATCACTGTTTGGAAACCTTGGAAACTTCATATCACTGTGGTCTATCATCCTCCAGACCCTCTTTGCAACTGGATGACACCCCTCTAGTTCTGCTTGGAGACTTCAGTCTCCAAACCAGCGCACCATGTCTACGGTCATCCACCATCTCAGATCCTTCGACCTGAATCACTCGCAGTCACCACCAACCCACAAAGCAGACAACATCCTTGACGTTGTCTTCACACACAACCCCACCGCATCAAACTTCACAGAAACTCCTCTTCACCTCAGACCGTTTCTTTGTCATTCGCTCTTCCACTGGTCCTCAACACCACTTCACCTCCCCTTGCTTCTACTGTTACTTTCAGAAGAAACTTTAAGACCCTGTCCCCATCTTCATTCTCTTCCACTGTGCTCTCATGCCTACCACCAATTATTTGCCTACCCACCAGATTTGCATGTTGGCACCGCCACTTCTACCTTCTGCACAGCTCTTTCCACATCTTTAGACTCCCTCTCCTGCACATTCCTTCTTCATAACATCAGAAGAATATGACCTTTTCTAACTACAGAATCTGATCTATACAAGCACTAGTTATTTCTAGACTTGACTACTACAACTCTCTTCTTGCTAGTCTGCTTTCATATGTGATATCTCCACTACAGAGCATTCAGAATGCTGCTGCCCACCTGGTTCATAATATCCCAAACTCTTATCTTTGTATTCCAGGCCCAAAGGTCTCTGCACCACATTATCTACGCACCCTGATTCAGAACTACACACCTGCATGCCAACTACGGTCTTCAGCTTCGGGGCGCCTGGCGTGTCCTTCTCTGACGTCTAAACATGCTCATCCGGGCTTCTCAGTGGTGGAACAAGCTTCCCCCTCCATTCCAAACAGATCCCTAATGTGACTCCCCCCCACCCCCACCCCCCATCCAATTCCTATCATATCAACAACCAATCATAACATCAGGAATAGTACTTATGCTTAGCTGTTGGCGACTCATAAACATTTAAGTATAAGCCAAGGCTGAATTATTTAAAACTGAATTAATTAACTCAACATCATGCATATTAATGCATTCTCACAAAATCACAGACAAGGAAATAAGAAAAAAAAAGATTTTTTTTTTGAAAAAGTAACATGTAACTCAGCGGCAAGAGAGTCTCCGTTGTATATGTGTGTAATATTAAAAAGTGTGTTAAAATTGATAAGAATTGCTCTAAATGCACCAAAATCCCGTTGTTAATTACTTAATCCTCTGATTATTGGCTACATTTGCATAGAATCCTATATAATCCTGCTTAGAATATGCTTTGCTTAGTACTAAAGGGGAAATTACAACATTTCCCGAATGGGAAAAAATGTTTTAAATCTGAAATGCAAAAAAACACATTTGTATTATTTCAGCTCTTGATACTTAATATGATAACACTTCCCTGAAGAAGGAAACACTAATCCCAGCAATGAAAGCCAAAGAGGGAGGGTGGATGGGTGGATGGATGGATGGATAGATAGATTATATTGATCCAATACTGCACATAAATGAGATACAGTACAAAAGTAGCAACCAAATGGGAATAAGTAGTAGTTAAGTAAAATATATAGTAAATACAATAAATTCAATAGAAAAAAATTAAATAAGAGAAATAAAAATAAAATAATAAAAGAAATATAAAAAAAGAAATACAGCCACATGTGGTAAGCTTGACAAAATTCAGCCTGTTTTAATATAATTTCCACTTTCTAAATAAAGGTTAGTGAAAGAAAAAAATTAAATAATTCATGTATATTACTTAATTATGCAATATGAAAGAACACTGTGTTCTGAACAGTGGGCAGTTACTATTTCTTTTGGTATGTATATGATAACAGTGCAATAATATGTTGCTTTTACCCAAGTAGACCATTATAGAGGAAGCTTTTCATCAAAAAATATATATTTAAAAATATTAATAAAATAATAATAAAAATATATATATTTATTTTGTGGCTGTTGGCAATGTTTTAGCTCATGTTATTTTATATTATGATATATAGAGATAATACATATTAATATTATAAAAGCTCATAAAGCAAAGTCATAAACAGACAGCATTAAGAAGAGGAACAAAATAATAATGCAAGCCATTTAGCATCAGTGTGACCATACACAGATTAAAGTGTGTTAATGTGAAGCTATTAAAAATGCTGCATTAAAAAAAAGGATGGTTCTTGCATCTTATTCTGTATTATATAGAAAAAGGTCATTTATTTTCAGTATAAATTAATGCGCATAATAGTGTAGGTAGAATGAAAGTAATGTACCGATACATTTTACCCTAGCTCACCTTTAAATGCTGTAATTGGAGGAAATCAGTGGAGAAGAACCTGAATACTTTTAGCCCCATATGCTTTTTAGGCCTAATGTCCCATGTGTCAGTGTGCTTTGAGGAAATAAATAGTTTTCTTTCAGTCATTCATTTGACAGCTCGTTTATGGGGATATTGCATGCTTCATGGAATATGCTAGAGCTCATCAATCAATCTGACAGGAAATGGTGCTCTTTAGGCTTTTGTTCAAAATTGCTGAGGACAACAAGTAACATGGTGCATACAGTGTCCCAAAAATAAATGAAGGTTTTTGGCAATAGTTTCAACCCCAGCCACTGCTTTCACATAGTTTCACACAGCTTACAATCTCAATCACAAACCTGATCTCTCAAAATGTGTAGGTTGATTCCTATTTACTCTCTGTTTACCTGGTTATTATAAATGCTGCTCCAGCTCAGCCCTGACCGCTCACCATTACCAACATTACTACCCATTTCTTGTTATCAAAGAGGGGTATATACTTTATAGCCCCCAATTGTTTGTATTGTTGCTTTGCGAGGTCTTCCTTGTATTCCATCTTCCTAGCCATCTACCTTCCAGGGCCCCCTGTTTCACTAGTTCCCTTGTATTTAGTTATAGCTACTAGTTAATGTTTCCTAGTTCTTTTAGTTTTCCTATTCCTAGTCGAAGACGTGTTTTTAGTTACCTTCCGGTTCCAAACCTTAGTCTGTTCATTTGGATTGCAAGCATGGATTTACTCGGCATGAATATGCCTGAATAAATAGACTCAGCATTTACACTCCTCAAGGGTTCGTTGGATAGTTAAGCGTTCCTAGCTTCCTAAACAGTCTTATGAAAGGCTTAGTTAATTGCTGACAATCCAGAGCCGGGGCCAGGCGGCAGACAAAAAGGCTAAACCAACCGTCTGCTAGCTGCCTTGAGACGTCACTCAGGTTCCACACTATTGAGACTGTGTCTGTCCCTCGAGCTAAACAAA
>JAOUQW010000025.1:963351-974363 GCA_028565825.1 Olivaichthys viedmensis | reverse complement strand
CGCAGGTTCTCCAGAGGCAGATAGTCGAACTGGTTCAGAGCCACCAGGACGTAACCCGTCACCTCCCGGATCGACTGCACAAACACACCAAGAGACTTGATTTGAAGGATCTATGCACTTTCTATTGTTAATATGTACAAAAATGGTAGTCCAATGGTAGTACTTTTTAGCCTGATGTGAATCAAATTGGTCCAAATTGTTTTTTTGTTCTAAAATCAGAGTTTCACTTTTCAAATTGATGCTCAATGTCGTGAAAACCTGAAAGAATTTTGCTCCTATTGATGCCATTTCATTGTTAACGAGTGTCTGATGGATGGCCATGAACTTAGTGCCACTTTTTGTAAGAAAAAGTTGAACACAAAAAGTTCCATGCCATAACTACCAATGCAAACTCTGTCAGTGATAATAGGCAGGGACTACAATTCCCTGCGTCCTCTTCTGACACCACACACAATGAATGAGGAAATTAGAATGCTACAGTCTGTAATTAGTAAGATTATACCTTACAGCTCCTGTAATTATCAAGTAAGAGGTTGTGCCGTGTCGAATTGTGCGGGTTCTGCAGGAAAATAACCTTGGACTGTATTGCATATATGCATATAAAAAAATACAATAAAAAAAATATTGGCAACACAGGGTGACACTCTTCATGCTAATAACGGCACAAACAAAATGCATTACATAAACCTCAACATTTTTTTTCAGACTTTTTCTTTCTGACTACTAGTGAATTTCAGTTAATACCTTAAACACTGGGCTTTTATTTAGTTAATCATCTTAAAGCACATTATTCGGTAACTACTATAAATTATTCAATGATAAATAGGTTAAGGTTAGGGCAAGGGGAGGGATTAGTGCTTGTAGTTTTTCTGATAGCAATATAGTAGTTCTTCCAACTCAATATTGATCACTCAGAGTGACTCTTTCCTAACTGATCATAAAATCCAGACAAAACCAAGAAACATATTGCATTCATGAGTCTTATGTTTTCATAATTTGGTCTGGTGTTTTCAGTTCTTCTCTCAACTACTAATAAATGGGAGCATCTATAATTTATTATAATGTATAATTTAACTCATAAATAGTTCGGCCACATACTTTCTTTACAAAACGGCATTTCTAAACCACAAGTGAGATTAGCAGAGATTTGCTACACTCAAAGGAAAGGAAGATTGATTAATCTGTGACTTTGGGAAGTGAGGATGAGAAGCCAGTGCACAAAAGCCAAATACCCCTGTGGATATAATTTTCAGTAACATTTTCTATGAAGGCCATATAATGAACTATGAACACACGCAAAGCAATATAAAACACTTCGGGAACATGTAGTCATAGGAAAATAATCAACGACGGGCACGTCCCCAAAGTGTTTTATTCCGCTTATACCACAGCAATTTGCCAATTCACCGGCCTCTCTCATTTTTTTTCTCTCTCTTAAAGTTAATAAGACAAAACATGCAGCTTATCATGTTACATTGTTATAATTAATATAAAAATTATTTATACTTTACAGCAATATTTATTATGCCTTAGGGCTTTATGACTAAACATAATGCATTATGCAAACTGGGACTGCGTTTCTTTGACTTTTGTTATATAATGTGTTATGAACAGGGCTGGCTGGTAGAAATGGGCTAGCAGAACTAAGCCCTCCCTCACTTTTGACGAAGAAAGAAGACCTCAAAATTAGCTTACATTTTGGCATCCAAATCATCTTATTTAATAGTAGCCCCACCAATAGTTGTCGTAAGAATTACACAGAATGGTATGCAGTAGTGAGGCTGGGGCTGATTTCTTGCAAGCCCAGACTGTAGATTTGCGCAGCCTATGCTTACATACAGTGAAATGCCCCCTAGATTTGGTCTCTATTTGGGCAAATTTTCATAGGTTATTATAGATTTGGCCTTTACAGAATGTATAACCTGTTTTGTTTTGTCCCTTTACAACAATAGGGGCAAGGGAACAATAAGAAGTTGTTTAATAAGAAACCTTTTTTTTTTTTTAGTCCCCCAAAGAAATCAATAGAGACCGGCACTTCGAATATGTTGTTAATCTGAATAAAAGTAAGTCAATTGCTCGAGAGGATTCTCAGTCCAATGTCAATCTTGGACACTCTTGAGCTAATCAACTTTTTGCTATGCCTCTTTGGAAATCAGCCTGGTTCCATATCTAACCATGGGTTTGAATAAAGACGAGCTAATTACAGCTCATTTTTCAACTGCTTGGAGAGGCACCTCTTACAAAATTTATCTTGTTGTGACTAGATTCAAAATGAATTCCAAATCTCAAATGACTCTTTAAGCACAGCAAGACGAGAACATCTTTTTTTGCTGCAAGGGCAAGACTGGCGAAGAGACATTAGATGGTATTTTAAGATAAAAATCACTTTGATTTTGAAGCAGCCCAGCGTTATCAAAAGCATGGATATTCACAAAAAAAGGTTCGAGTAAGTTTGTGTTGGAGGGAAGTTGGAGGGCTGAAAAAGTCGCTTGGAAAAATAAAGTATGAAAACTATGAGGGTTTAATAGTTACATAGCTGCAAAAGTGAGTGTATAGTTAATCAATGATCCAAACAGCTTTGCACTATATTTACAATAGAAATGCAGGGTAATGAATGTCACAGGATGTTTTATTTCTCTTTCAATCTAGTCCCCATTGTTGTGTTAAATATTTTTCCACTTCTGTTCTCAGTCCTTTATCTATATAAAAAAGAATTCTTATCTGTAAAAAAAAAAAAAACATTGTTCCTACCAGTTATATAACTTCCAGCACCTCGGAATGTTTATGTTAAGCCCCGCCCACTTCTAGCATTTATACAAATGCAAATCATTCTGGGTAACAGAAATCATTATGTAGGTTTATATCAGTTGCCATGAAGGGTTTATGTAGATGCCATGTAAATATAAATAATAATACAAATGGCAATTATTCTGAAATTTCTAATCACATGATATTTCTATATTAGCCAGGTTCCTTTTAAGTTATTATATGCAACAACAAAAAAAGAACTATAATCAATAATAATAATAATAATAATAATAAAGTAATTAAAAAAACAGAATTATCAGGAGCATATGAAATTGATCATATTCCAGTTATTTTATTAATCGAAAATTCAGACTTCAGCTCTCTAGCAATAGACATTTCATTTGTACACACTTGCTTAACTTATAAACTCTGTCTTCCGAAAGCTCTCTTTAATGGACATTCGGCTCGCACTTTGTCATCAGTGGTGCTGTGAAGCTGCGACCGTCTCTTCGGCGCATGACGGGAATATAAACGTTGCTTCTCAAACAGCAGTCTGTGTTTGAGTCTCGGCGAGATCCTCAACGGCAGCCAAAGTGGGTCATGCTCCTTTAAAGATGGCCTACAATTTCTGTTGCCTTTAAACGCCTCAATTTTACACATTTTGTTCGTAAAACACTGTGCCTTTCGGGCCAATTAACCTTGCTTAAAAACTTCTTACATTTTCTTTATTTTAACACTGGGACAGAGGGAGGACATGCTTAATTAACAGGAAAACGTACTGGTCCGGCTCAGGTCAATTTGACATCATCATTACATCTAATGTCCACCCTGTTATGGGACATTGTTATAACTATTATAGTTTTTATAATACATGGTAATTACTGTATATATAATTATATATTACATTTTTTCAGCATAAATGAACATATAGCAGACATGTTACGCTCGACCCTATTAGTCAGGCATGCTAAAATATGAAGAATAAGGTATAAAATTTAAATCTGATACTTATTTCAGAAGAGAAGAAGAAGAAAAAAATCAAGTCACCTTCAGAAATTAATAGGATTTGTGGAATAATCCAAGATGTGACAAAGGGGAAATCGCGTCAGTGTAACAGGGTGGACAGGAGATTGTGGGACGCAAAAACTTTTAGTGGCCCCAATCTCTTTTAAATCTTGTGGGTAGTGTCGCACTGTACCAACTCTCTTATCTATCAAATGATTATTTTTAGGAATTAGATTCAATATTTCTTTCAACTTTAGTCTTCAGGAATTATCACAAGAAAGTGAGAGCAATACAGCCAGAATACTAGCCATTAAAGTAATAATGATTTTTTGATTAGTACTTTAAAATACTCGTTCATAATTCACACACAGTAACGTCAGCATGTTTTTTTAAATGTAAACCCAAAATTAGATGGCGTTCTATGTGTTAAAAGCCTGCATTAATACAATTCAATTCAATTCAATTCAATTCAATTAAAATTACATCTTTTAAGAAAAACTTATTTTATAATACTGTTAACCAATCAGGGATTTTTTTATATTTTTTGATGATTTAATTATTGTCTGCACTTAAGCATACCTCAAAAACTACAGCTACAACTACAACAAAACTGGTAGACCCAGTATCGCAAAAAAAGCTATGTCCCACTCCAGTACTAAATAGTATGCCACTGAGTATGCCACCTATGATGTACCAGTATCAGTTCCTATTGTGGCGTACTAATTTAACAAAATATTTAGTAGCATGTCTAAATAGTATGTCACCATAGGTACCATGTGGTAGCATGTAGTTTGGGATGTAGCAGAACAGACTAGCCTAGCTACTATTTTCACACGACTGTAAATCTGTTAGAACAGTCTGTCTCCTTGGCTATTCGGTACAGCTAACTGTTTCTCTTCTCCTGCACAGATTTGCTTGGCTGAACAGCCAATCAAAAAAGCTCTCTCTCTCTCACTTCCAGCCTCTGACACTGCTTCAACATGCTCAATTGGTGTCAACAGTGCATGATACACCGCTACAACTATGGGAGATGCTTGGCCACTAATGCAGAGGCTGGGTCAGTCAGAGCCCCTAATTGTATATAGCAGCTAATGGAAATGCTAATGATTTCCATTTTTCAAATGATAATGCATGTAATTAACCACACATGATGAGACATAAACAGGACGTAGCAGTTAAATGTGAGAGATCATAGTGAAAGTTTGGTAGTTTGGTGTTTTGCCTAGGGTTATGGGTAGGTTTGAAGTCGTAGTTATATTTAGGATTTAGGATTTTGGGTGAGAATTATGGGTTGGTTAGAGATTCAGGCCCTGATTTACTAAGATCCCAAATAATGAGCACTAATTTGGGGATAAAGGTTAAAGGTTTACATTGGTCTGACTCGGTTTGAGGAGGTTGATGTTGTGATTGGTTATATTTAGGGTTTAGGACTTGGGGTTAAGGTAAATATTAATGTTGGTCTCACTCACCTTGAGGAAGTTGAGGTTCTGGTTGATTAGGTTTAGGGTTTAGGATTTGGGGTTAAGGTTAAATGTTAATGTTGGACTCACCTTGAGGAAGTCGAGGTTGCTGTTGCGCTCGATGCTGGTGATCTCCAGATTTCCCATCACCACCTCACAGTTCTCGTAGAACTTGCGCAGAGTGTGGTAGTGCTGGTCCAGATCTGACAGGGTGCTGAGCTTGTTATCGGTGCCCTCACATACTGCAAAACACAGAGAGAAATACTGATAAATGTATAAAACTAATTTAAACATTTAAATATTTTAAAGTTTTTAAGGTCCCAATTAGGAATTGCAGAAATGGTGCCATGATTTGAATTCAATAATAAAGAACATGCTGAACATACAAATTTTCATGTACATAATTAAATTAGTTATTTAAGTACTTAAAGGGTGGCTTTACTGGGTCTTTACTGGGATTTTCATAGTTTTATATGATCATGATGCTTAAAAGTTGAATGAAGCAAACTATAATTCACTAGTCCACCTCAGACAACCTAAGCACACGATTCAGCTCAAAGGTGCAGTACATATCTTTGAGCCATAATTAAAATCCTTCCCTCCAGTCCTGCATTGACTGTATGTGCTGTGTGTAAAAGTCATTATTCTGTGAATACAGGGCTTAATTAGCCACATTATCGAGAAAAAAAGCCTGTTTGTGGTCAAAGCTCCATTGACCTGGTGTTGTGACACCTGGCAACTCTACTGCAAATTGAAAACAGAAGCCCCTAATGTCAATTATTAGAGATATACATGATGATTACATGACCACAAAACGTGACTGCAAGTTTCAATAAGCAGCTTTATGGTTGGCGACTGACTGCAAATCTGGATTGCCCTGTCTTTTGCTCTAAGTGCTGTAAGTACTGTGTGTGTGTGTGTGTGTGTGTGTGTGTGTGTTAGTGATGATTTCCTGCCTCAGAGCGAGGTAACCGGTAGGACTCCAGGCTTGTGAACAGATGACAGACTCGACTTGTAATTAAACACACCTCTTTCCGCCCATCACACACCTTCCTCTGTCCGGACACAACCATCTGCTCCATCAGCTGGACCCAAACACTTGAGCACCCTCACATGTGTTACAGTGTGCATGAGGGAGTGTGTGCCAAGCTGCTAACATACATTGAAATATGTGTGTGTGTGTGTGTGTGTGTGTGTGTGTGGTCACTGTTAGGAACTGGCCATGGCCACAGACAATAAGTAATAAGCAGTTATTGACCCCTAGAGATGCCGTTCTACCAGAGTTCTCCTCTGTTAAAGAACGAGAGCTGCATGTGCTCTGAGATTTTATACTTGTGTACAATCCCTCTGCTTTTGTATAAAAGAATGAAGTAGGAGTTCTTACTGGAGAAGTATTAAAAGTAATGCTGGAAGAAATGCAAATTCAAGCTCAAGTTATTCAAATCATCCATATTAATAATAAACCCATATAATAATTAATATATAGTCTATATTAATATAGGATTTTTCCCCCTCCCCCAACAGCACATAACACCGCACAAGGTCATTGTGTGCTTAATTACAATTACATGTAACATAATTTCATTGTGGATTGAATTATATTTAGTTTTATTTCAATTAAATTCAAATACCCCGTGTTTGTTAAGGCTGATCTTATGAGCAGTGCCCAGATTCAACCTTGTGAAACTGTAATGGAAAAGCAAATGGAGACAAAAAGTATGCATGTCAGCCTTGATTGCTTGAGAAATCTTGATTAATTGCTCACCACTACATGCAGATACACACCCACACACACTCTGAAATCTCTTATCTCTTTGTTCAGCAACTTGAGGTTGAGCAAGAGTGAGGACCCCTCGTCTAGTTGAAACGTGGAATTGACTACTATTATTTGTGACGACATGGAAAAGGGTTGATTGTGGGATAGTAATGAATGAATGAATGAAAGCTTCTTTATTGTCACATACACATATACAAGTACAGTGAAATTTGATTCTTCGCATATCGGTAAGCTGGGGTCAGAGTGAAAGGGCAGCTATGATACAGCTCCCATGGAGCAGGAAGGGTTAAGGGCCTTGCTCAAGGGCCCAACAGTGGCAGCTTGGCAGAGCTGAGGTTTGAACCCACAACCTTCTGATCAGTAGCCCAGTGCACTAACCACTGAGCCACCACTGCCCTATAGAAGCCACCCTCCCCGTCGGGGAATCGAACACCGGGCTTCCGCGTGACAGGCGGAGATACTGTCCACTATACTAACGAGGAGTTACACTGCAGTACTTGAGGCATGAACAGAACACAAAATAACAACCGAAAGTGCTCCTACTATCAAATTCAAATTCAGCAGAAGGCTACCATTATGCCAAATGATTTATTAAAGAAATACTCCAGCATTTGTTTTTGTTTTTTTCAACCTGATCTCTATACAACTAATGTGTAGCGTACGTGCGATTACCACAGGCAAGAATTTCGACACATTTCCCTGTACTGAGATAATAACAGAAAACCTGTTTACTCAAAACTTATTCATAATGAAAGCCGAAGGGCATTTGTTGAGTTCTGTCCAAAAACATTTGACTATATTATGAAAATTCAAAAGTACAACCATTGCACTCTAACAATAAAGCTTTATTGGATAAGACGATGAGATGAGAGGGATGAGAGAATGTCTTACCAAAGCTGTTCTTATGTAGTTTTATCCATTTTTTCAACACTGGAGCAATGCAGTAAAAACTAATTCTGGTTACTTACACTTTTCCCAAAGGTTTTGTGTTATCCATGTGCAATCAGGTCAAAACTAAGGCACTTCCATGATTACTTTGAGCTATGTTGACTACATTGATAATCACAAAAAAGTAGTCCCATCTCTCAAAGGACGAATTATACAGATTTAGAGCCTAATTTACCAAATACCTTGAATGATCTTCGACTAGACTTCTATTATAAGTGAGGTTTGAGTAAACAGGTTTTCTGTTCTTTTTCGCAGTACAAGGAAACGTGTCGAAACTATTGTTCATTGTAATCACACATACGCTTCAGATGCGGCATATAGAGATGAGGTTGAAAAACGCTGGAGTATTCTGTTGTTAAGTCCAGACTCTTGTAACTACCTTTCTTTCCTATTAATTTCATTGTAGTCACTGAGTAATTCATAGTAGTCACTGAATAACATGCTTTAAGATGCATAACTGAATAATAAGCCAGGATCTTAAGGGGTTAATAGCAAAACTGAAAGGCTGCAAAAAAATAAAATTAAATAAAAGATGCATCTTAATGTGGGCTGATAATGAGATGCATGCACACATCCACGTCATGTGTTCACCACAACATACTTTCCAACAGGACATTTCTCTTTTTTAGCTCTGCTGTGCTTGCTTCGCCAATGACCTGAAGAATCATCTCTCCCAAAAAACGTATGGGAGGAGTACAACGCTATTCCTCTGCTGCCCGTCACCAGGAGCTCATATCCGGGGCTCGGGGTGGACGCTGCTGGAGGAGAGGAAGAAATATACACAGCGTGGATCCCCTCAAAAGCATCCATCCTCCAGGGAGAGCTACTAGAACACACCTTGGTTTCTCTTAGGGTCTCTGCATATGTGCCTCCGGTTCTCAGGTATCTTCCTGTGCCTGGATACAACAAAAAGGAAGTCCAGAAAGTGACTTCTCTCTTACAAAAACTGAAAGAAAAGATAACAGTGCGATTACTACAGCTGTCTTTCACAGTACTGCCCCAAAGTGTCAAACCACAGACAAAAATAATATTTCCTTCTGATTCCATTGTTAAGTTACTGGTGTCTATATTGTGTATTTTGTTGCAAGAGTTTTCATTCATGTTATCTTGTGTGTGTGTAAAAGGTTTTTAGCCCTTTGTGAGTGAGAACCAAATGTTCTCATAATGATACAAATATATGAGAACATTAGTACAGCCAATGGAAATACTTCACAAAAATATTGTGTGTGTGTGTGTGTGTGTGTGTATGTGTGGGCAGGTTTTTAGCCCTTTGTGAGTGAGAACCAAATGTCCTCATAATGATACAAATACATGAGAACATTAGTACAGCCAATGGAAATACTTCACAAAAATTGTGTGTGTGTGTGTGTGTGTGAACAACTTTACTCCTATTTTCCTTGTCACCTTCTTGCTGTTATTTTAAAAATAGAGGATTGAGCAATAAATGTTTTGGTCTGTTGGCCTTTCTCAGTTACCTAGCAAATACTGCACACTGAACTTCAAACTTTGTGGACAGTAATGGTACACTCTCAAAAAAAAAGGTACTAAACTGTACCCTTTCTTGTCACTGGGGTGGTACCCTCAAGAGTACATCTTTTGTACCTTTAGTATGTATCTTTTACCTGGGAAGGTGCATGTAGTGTACCGTTCAAGCTCTAAAAGTGAATTAAAGGTACAACAGTGGTCCTTAAGGTCTAATTATGAACCTTTAATTATGTTTAAAGGCACACTATATTCATGTTTCCAGGTGAAAGATACACACTAAAGGTACAAAAGATGTACCCTTGAGGGTACCACCCCAGTAACAAGGAAAGGTACAGTTCCATACCTTTTATTCTGAGAGTGTATATACTCCACCGCTTTGGATTTGAAATGACACATATGGACTAATTTAATACATGTACTGATGTAGTGAAGTCTATAACAAACAAGCGCCACCAGATGCTGAATATCATCCTTACTTAAGTCTGTATTGCAGCCTCCTTTTGCCCTGAAGCTCATCTTTAACACATAAAATGCATGCTCTGTTGGATTTAGATCAGGTGAAGAAATTTCAACCAGCTTTCATAGATGGTATACTTGAGGTCAAGGGTCGTTTCTGATTTGTCTTACACTTTCCGTTTTCACGCTGGTGCAGGTTAATCTGTCTGTGGTTGAGACTGTCTGTTCTTCAGACTTGTTGACCTTGACCTTGGGGTGTACCATCTAAAGTTATGCACATACACTTATCTGCATATTTCTATACTATGGAGAATGTTACTGAGATTTTGCAATGCCGTTTGAGGCTTCATCTTTACAAATGAAGGGTTTCCTTGCTTTCTTTCTTCTACACGATGCACTCATTTGGTTTGCTGATTTCGCCATCATTTCCTACACCCCTGCTTAGGCTGCATTATACTTCTTTGCTCTCATATTATCATTAGTAAAACATTGCATGAGCAAACAGGAAACCCTGAGACTGTGGCTGTAACTGCAGGTGAACACACCTGAACACAGAATTATATACTAAACATGCTGTATTTGAGGCAATTGCTTTTTGGGGGGTTAAAAGTAGTTTGTGTCTCAGGGTCTATGTTTAATTTTCATGAACAAAGTCGGAAAGTTGAATAAAGAACAACGTATTTGACAATGAACCGTGTTTAAAAAAAAGTATTTCTTATGTTGCTCTTCCACTTACATATTATAAGTTGAACTTGGCCTACCTGGCAATGACCAGTGCTGGTATGGATCATTCAAGTTTGATTTCTCAAAAAAAAAGTGAAGGTTTGTAGAATAACCGTGGTATAAGAGCGACAACATGACAGGATGGTGAAATGTGCGGTTTCTCCAGTATTAATAAGAGATTATGTGAAGTTGCTCTCGGAGAAACACCGCTGTTAGAAAATCGGGCGGCCGAAGTCAGGGTTGCCAGATTGGAGGTGAGTCATGATGTGAAAGGGCAGTGGTGGCTCAGTGTTTAGGGCTCTGGCCTACTGAGAAGAAGGTCGTGGGTTCAAACTTCAGCTCTGCCAAGCTGCCACTGTTGGGCCCTTGAGCAAGGCCCTTAACCCTCCCTGCTCCAGGGGCGCTGTATC
>JAOUQW010000025.1:951120-962238 GCA_028565825.1 Olivaichthys viedmensis | reverse complement strand
ACACAGGACAATAAATACACAGGGGCAGTAAATAGACAGGACAATAAATACACAGGACAATGCACGCTAACTAGACAACTAGATTCTAATTAGATTAGAACTCAGACGATTTTTAGTTTGCTGATTGACTTTTAAAGGGGAAATCGATAAACACAAGTTATAAAGAACAACAAGAGAGAGCAGAGAAAATGAATAAATACAGTACACATGTGCCAATAACAAATCTTCAAATCATTGCTTTTTATTTTTATTTCTTTGTTTAAATAAGTACTGGATGCTTAAAGACAAACTTTATTGTTCTGAATAGCATAATTTTTAGTTTGTTTTACATAATCATACCATATTTGACTTTTTAAATTGACTGTCGCTGTACCTTTTTCATAATTTTAAAACAACTTGAAGTAAAAGAAATAAAATTAAATAAATAAGAAGTCAAAGGACAATTGTGTCTTCCATGACTTGCTCAAATTCAGGTACTAAAATGCTGGCCAACTTCCCAATAAAGAGGTCAACCCCAGTGTATCACAGTATCAGAAAATAGTGCAAAACACAGCTATAAATCCAAAAATTTATCTGACACAAATATACAAAACGACTGACTTGAGTTTCCATTGGATTCAGGAGACTCTTCAGATTATTACTGTGCTGTGCAACTCACAATTGCTCACTTCTTTTTTTTCTTTTTAGCTTAAATAAATGATATTTTTAAACAGGGTTAGCTATTTTATTGAAGAATTGATATTACAATAACTTTGTATTTTTAAAAAAATCTTCCCGAATACCCCCTAGTGGTTTACACTCCGTGTCCGGTTTCTAATAAGATCAAGTTCAATAATAGTATTGTCCTTTACTGCATCAGCGCAGTACTGTGTTTAGTTGCAAAGACACCCTACAAAATATAGCTTGTTGTGTCAAAAAGCCGATACTAATGTGATTGACCAATCACGACCGTGTCCGGAATATCCTGTTTTGCAAGATGCATGCCTTTGTTTCTCTTTTCGGAAATTTGGTGTTTCCAACAAGAGGGATTTTGGTTTTACCTCACGTGGCTTTAACAACTGGAAAGCGGCACTCAAATGAGACAGGGGGTTACAGAAGCATGCATCCAGCCACTGTCATGTAAAATGCTTTTACCTAGAACCATTAACCATTCAAAGAACCCTTGAGGTTTGAATGTTGGGATCAGGGCTCTATATTAGCTTTAGCTGCTACCATAATTAACTGGACTTTGTAATAAACAATCTTGGCCTGACAGAGGGTTCTCTATAAATGAAATATTAATGAACAAACTTTTCTCATCAAATACTATAAAGCTACACTCTTAGAAAAAAGTTCCATTTTGCACCCTAAAGGGTTCTTTGGTTTGTCCCTCTGGGGAACCCTTAAAGGTTCTATGTAGGACCATACTGTTACCACCATGGTTAATTGATGTTATTATGTTGTTCTGCTGTCTCTGACCTGAATGACTACTGCCCTGTTGCACTGACCTCAACTAAATGCTTTGAGCGGCTAGTTAAAATCCACATCTGCTCCTCCCTGTCAGCCAACATGGTCCCTCTGTCAGAATGCTGAATGCAGCTCTGCATTTAATACCATCATACCTTCCAAAACCATCACCAAGCTCAAAGATCTGGGGCTGAACATCCACCTGTGCAATTGGATCCTGGACTTCCTGACAGGCAGACCCCAAGTGGTGAGAATTGGCAACAATACTGACTCTTAACACTGGCACCCCCCAGGGATGTGTGCTGAGCCCCCTCCTGTACTCCCTGTACACACATGACTGCGTTGCGAAATACAGCCCCAACGCAATCTTCAAGTTTGCTGACGACACAACCATACTTGGCGTTGTCTGAGTAGTGCTCTGACAACAATCTCTCCCTAAACGTCAGTAAAACAAAGGAGATAATCATGGACTACAGAAAGTCGCAGGTGGGAGAACACGCCCCCGTGCACATCAGCGGAGCCGTAGTGGAAAGAGTCAGCAGCTTCAGGTATTTTGGTGTTCAAATCACAGACGATCTCACCTGGTCCCTCCACACCAACTCGATCGTGAGGACAGCTCTACAGCGACTCTACTTCCTGCGGAGGCTCAAGAAGTTTGGTCTGACCCCTGCCATCCTTACAAACTTCTATCGCTGCACCATAGAGCGCATCCTGACTGGTTGCATCACAGCATGGCACGGTAGCTGTTCCGCCCATGACCGCAAGGCTCTTCAGAGAGTAGTGAGAACCGTGAACACATCACACAGAACCGACTAAAAAAGGCTCAACAGATCATCACAGACTGCAGTCACCCAGCACACAACCTCTTCACCAAGCTGCCATCCGGCAGACGCTACAGGTGCATTCAGTCACGCACAAACAGGCTAAAGAACAGGTTCTACCTGCAGGCTATCAGGCTTCTGAACAGCCACTAGTCCACCCATGCAATATCAGGTTTCACTCAGTCATTTTACTATACTTATTTGCATCTCAGAACACTTGTTATATCTATCTGTATATTTGCCACTTAGTTACTTTATAACTGTGCTGCTACTTTTGGCACTCTGACCTACTCCATCTGTAACTTGTTCATCTTATCAATCCTGCTACTGCTTCAGTTCTTTGCACTACTACAGTATTGTACAGCTCTGTTTGCACCTTATTCTCCATGCAGCCTTGTAGTCTTTGGTCCGAGATTAGCACACTGCCAACAGAAAGAAGGTAATGCTAATGCTATTTCCTTATTAAACTGAAGCTCATTTCTTACTCTTATAGAATGTTCTGCTAAGACATCCTAGTTATTTCTACATAACTAGTACAAAAACCCTACAGTCCAAAAACGGAGAAGAACCTTAGTGCAATGTCTGAATTAAGAAAGAAATGCTGGTGTCTGCACTATTAAAATCACTGTCTCTCTGAGTCTCTGCGGTCCTGATCATGACCCTTAAGGTGAAATGAATGCTAAGACTCCTGTGTCTGGTGCTCAGCTCTGCACAGTGACTGCGCATAAGCACTCGCACCTAAGGGAAATGAACTCTCACAACAAATTATTCCAAACAGAGATGTGCAACAGCAAATAAGCCCCAAGCAGCAAGTGGAGACTGGCAGTGGAACAGAAAAACAGCCTTCTCCTTCACACAATGCCAAATGGCCAACGCTAGCAGTGACCTTCCCCATCTGTACAAAAAAAAATATATATATATATATATATATCTGTCGAGAGGATTTGCAATTTTCTGGCTGATCATAACATATCAATCCTTCAAAACCTTTGCCTTGTAATCTCCTTAAATAGGCCACCCAAGCTGTGGCATCTGGTGCCTCAAGGTTCCCCTGTATGCGTTTGGAAGGAAAGTGATGGCTTTGTTACAGGGTTGAGAGATTCCTGGCTAAAAGTCAGCAAGAACAACAGGGAGATAAGTGTAAACCAAATCTGCTTGCACTGCCAACCGTGACAGCTTTGACTTTGATTAAAGCCAATTTAATTAAGCCAACAAATCTGCAGCACAATCAAGTCATCTGCCCACAATTGTCCTCGTTCCAGAGAGTCAATGCTTTTAACTGCATTCGTCCACCAAAAAATGGCATGCCTTTTAACATCAGTATAAAAGGAACCCTGCTGTACGTCACCAAGATACACCAGGACCTAGCTGAGCTGCGGACAAAATCAAGCATAGGATCCATTGTCCACAAAACATGCCATTCTGAGGTCCAAAATGCGACGCTGCCAACCAAACGGCACTTGGCACCGTTATCTTCCTCAGGCTCGCAGCACTGCCAACTGGCAGCAGCAAATGGCTCTTTAATTTTCCACTTTATATTTCTCACTTGGATAATAAAACGGGACTTGTGGCAAGTTTATTTTGACGTGGGTTATAATCACGGTTGTCAAAAACTGGTGTAACGGCGTACGAAAAGTTGTTATCACCCCAGCTAGCACTGTCAATATGAAGTAAACGTTGTTTTTTTTTACGATAGACAGCAACAGGTTTTTTTTGTTTCTTCTATATCAGACAATTCGGTGGCTAAACTACTATTAATGCTACTTTAACACTCTAGGTGGCAGTAATCGATCAACCTAGAGCATAAAAGAAAACTGGAAATCTCCAGCTCAACCGTATGTTATGGGGCATTCATTTTGGTGTTGGTGGGTCGGTACAGTCATATCAACACACACAACGATGTGGCAGACTATCTCTTGAGGTCTAATGACAACTTGACACTGTGCCTGAAAAATCCCAGTCTGTGACAATCCAAACCATCCAAACTCCAGTTTCCAAAGATAGAGCTGTGATCGTAACGGACGGTGTTTTTCGATCACTCGCATTTTCCTTGCCAGTTACATCACCTGAATTTGCAGCTTGTTGCTGCGGTTGAACTCCGTCCAACGTGGCCGTCAATCTTCGTCAACGCGTCAAAAATAGGAATAGCTAACTGTCTTCCACTACCCACGAGCAGCTTGGATGCCAGCAGGGAGCATTGTATCTGCCCCATTCTAATCATGGTCCCCGCTGCCATCCAAGCACACCCACCTGCTGGTCATTTCTCTTTCCCTCGCTGTGAAATTGATACACACTCCTACAGCTCCAATTTGCCTGCTTGGATAAACAAGATTTGGAGTGTATCAAAGTCAGTTCTACACAGGCAGAAAATGAAAACTGGGTGTAACATCAGTGTATTAGTGAAAGTACAGAAGTATTGTTTACTACCCGGGACCCCTTTTCAATATCCCCTTAAGGCAAGAGACACCACAGGCAAAAAAAATATTGATTTTAATTAATTAATTTAATCTAGAACTTTCCACAATAGAGTTCCACAATATGTAAAAAGAAAATTGACCCTTATGGATCTAAATATTTAATTTTTATATTTTTCCCAACTCCATTAGCTACCCATAACATAATTTTGTTGTATTTCTCATTTTTTTAAGGTAGACGTTCAACAGACGTTTTTTTTTTTTAAACGCTCGGTATTGAATTATATACCTTCGGAAACCTTTTGTCCTAAAACATAGTGTTATGTAGGCCATGTATAGATGTTTCCATTGATGACATAATATTTCATGCTGAAAAATGAACTGTTTCCTGGGAATTCTGTTGGTTACTGACATGTGTTTATGTGCAGTTTTCTCAAAATGACCCCATGAGTCATTTTTATCAGCATTCGAAGGAGAAACAGCCACAACATTTCACACACTGGTTCATAGATCTTAAAGCCAGACTTTGACATTTTTGACATTTGAGTATTGGGTGTGTAATCAAAATAAAACCAAAAAAATCCGTCTGAGTAAATTCAATTTTTTTTTTTTTTTTTTTTTTGTAATATGCAAATTGGTGCATATTTAATAATGCATCACCTCATTTGTAAATTTTAATACATTTTTAAAAGAAAATTGTAATATAAAAAAATATATTGTATCGATGTATGCTTTTAACAGGTTACTTTTCTACATGAGTAAAGAAAAAAACAAAGCCTTTTAGGGTGTGGTACCTGGCGTTAATACTAAAGGGCTGAAATGAGGTGGACATTTTTTCAGGAGGTAGAAATATTTTTTCCTGTAGAATTTGTGAGGTTTCAAATGAATGATTTCATTGGATTTCATACAAATGAAGGAAAAAAAAGAAGGAAAAAAAAGCTACAACTGCTTATCCCACCCCTTACCCTATAACCTTAAGTAGATAACTTTTCATATTGTGCAAATTCTTAAGCATTCTTAAGACTGTGTTGATTTATTTTTATTATTTTTTTATTTTTTTATCCTATGACAACCAAAAACAAGTCACGCATTTAACAAGTAAGTTCTGTTACACATTTAGCTCTCTACTCAAAAAGGGTGTGTATTTAAGTCTGAGAACTTGCAGACCTGGCATTATGGGTTGGGCAGAGCCACCCTCCTGGTGCCTACTGACGGGCACTACCATCTGCTGATACGGCAAAAGGCCACAATTTACCCACCAGCGCAAGACCTGATTACTCCACAGCCTGCTGTCGTAGGTGGGCGCTGCCAAATTCTGGAATGTCCCTGATGAAGAAATCGGTAACACTTCACATGGAAGGTGTCTAGATAACACATTGACAACATCTTCCCCAAACACTTAAGGTATTCATGAATGTTTTGATTATATTATGTTTTGTTTGAATATTTATATTTTACATGACATATACAGCACTGTGCAAAAGTCAGAGAGCACCCTTTTTGTTTCTTCAGTTTTCAATCAAACGGTCATTCAGTACTTATTGTTCATTATTTGGGGGTAGACAATAACGATGATGAAAATGTTACAGTACGTTCATTTCCATTTTCAGTCAAACAGCCGTGCAGTGACACATTATTAGCTTTTTGGTGTCAGATAATGATCCTGTAAATGTGAATTTAATATACAATTAACACAGAAGCCTCAAACACTGAGTCTAATAGTTTTATCACTTATTGATGAAAATGAACTACACTTGCATGAAACAGCTGTAACGTACTGGTTTGATGAAATTGGATGAATGGAATTAACGGCATCCAATACAAATGAAATATTTTCATGTTTCCGAGTGGACTCTTTTTTTGCGATTTTCTGTTCATTTTCCATCATTATTGTTTGCCACCAAATAAATAGCAATTAGTGCTGAAAGGCCATTTGATTGAAAACTGAATAAACAAAAGGACGGTCTCTGAATTTTGCACGGTACTGTATATGGTAGGTTTACCTCAAAAAATTACCAATGAGTGTAGCTACAACGTAGGTGTACCTAATAAACTGGCAACTCGGGCATGAAATTATTATTAGTTTTATTTATTTATTTTTACACATGCTTTGTTAGAGGGGAAAAAAACATTTACATAATAAATGGGGAGTCTGCAGATAAACATTAAGTCATCAAATAAAGCAAGTAAACATTCAGTGAGGCAAACCTTTTGTTTGGCATAACACTGATTCAGAAAATATGATAAAAAATGATCTTGGTGGAATTTGTAATGCACATTTAACTCTTAAATTAAATTTGTCTAACACACCTGTGCCTTGTCCAGTTCTTTCTGCTTTGCATCTAGCTGTTCCTGAGCTCTGGACAATTCATCCTGAGCCACAGCTAGCCGGGCCTCCTGCAGCTTTAAGCTAGCCTGGTATAGACAGTTCAAGTGGAGACTGCATTACAGGCAACATTCAAATACGCTCAAATAATGGTAAAAATAATTAAAGCTAATAGGAGGCTAATTTAAAAAGCACTTCAAATTACAGCCAATCAAAGACCATTACCTTCAAAGGCAAGACTTCTTTATTGATGCCAAAGAAGTCTACCATAGCTTCAGTCCAGGAGCAAAGTCCAGCCACATTGCCACAAATCCGCTTAGCTGCCTCCAGATTATAATCCTCCATACTCAGATAAGGCACGAGAAGCTCAACAACCTCCCCTGTGATGGTGTCCTTTTTAGTGAAAGACAACAAACAGTGACAATATTATACTAGATTACTATCTAGAAACATTTAGTGGGAATATTAAGATGAATCAATAAAGCAATGTGAGTAGAACATTCTAAATATTTCAGTGAGACCATGACCGTGTCCCCCTTAAGGTGTGCTATACACTTAGTAATTATTCCGTTATCACTTCCCTGCTTCACAGGAGAGATTTGAAAAAAGAAAAAAAGACAGTTCGGCATTAGTCAGCAAAGACACCAAACCTATTATATGATCATAAAATATAACTGGGGTCAGGGGAATAGCACCATTCTGGTTCATATCCAACCTGATCTCCAGGCTATTCTGGCTGCCAGTTAAAATCCATACTGATTACAACTACTGACATATAAAGCTCTAAATGATTTTGTCCCACAATATCTGAGCAGACTCACTGACTTTTGCAATCCACCAAGGCACAGGCTCATTATTATGAAAATCACAAGATTTTCTTACAATGCTCCCATGTGTGTGTCTAACCTTCCCCTCAATGTTTGGGTTAATGACAATCTTTAAGTCTATGCTAAAAGCCTACCTTCAGGCTTTTGGTTAGTATTTTCTTGTTAAAGGTGCAGATCTGAAAGTTTATAGACATGGTGTTGTCCCACCAGTCTCAGCCTCTCATTCAGCTTTGTTAATCGTGGAGTGGCATGGTGCCTGTGCTACATTCTGACTCTCCCTCTTTAGTTAAGCTATAAATTCAAATTCAAATTCAAAGTAGCTTTATTGGCATGACTGTATAAGGTACAATGTTGCCTGAACAGAGATACTCGGCCAATTCATTTTCTCTGTTTAGTGCTCGATAACACTCTAATTTACTCTGACCTAGATAGAATTTACTCTGTTGTAGATATTTGGTTTGAGTTTGTTTGATGACCTGGTTGGGGTTTATATTGGGGTGTAAAGCATTGCTGGTCTGGGCTCTGTGTTCTGTGTTAGTGTGTGTTACAGGGTTAATGAACCTCAGGACCAGCTGACTAAGGGCACTCTTAAGGGTTCAGCCCTTGAGTCTGTAGCGCCTTAAAATGCAACGTTCCTTTGGGACTTGTCTTTAAGTGCATCCAGAAATTGAGGGCTCTTTTCTGTACATTTATGGACAGTAGAAATCGGCCTAATTCTGCCCTGCATGCGTTGGTTATAGACAGGCCTGACAGATTCGACGTCACCTTGTATAGCATTGTGGGTACATTGCCTGCTCCATATAAACATTGGGTGTAAACTGTGTATTTAAGTTTGGTTTGACAGAAAAACACTGCATGACATGCTGAGGGAGAGATAGAGACTTTTTAAGGACGTAAAAGTGCGACAGATTAAGAAAATCAGTGTAATTAAAGATATTGATGGCTACGAAATTCCAAACAATGAGTAGACTAATTATAACGCACGACACGGAAGTCACAGGTAGAATCCAAGTGCAGATGTTTATTAGAACAAAAAAGACGATCAGGGTCGTAGTCGTAAAACATGCAATATAATTCCAAAACCAGCAAATCAGTCCACGAGGCAAACAAATCCAAGAGGTGAGGCAAAAGACGGTAACCAGAAAACAAACACAAATCAAAGCCATGTAACAAAAACAGGAAAACGCTCATAAGTGCAGATTAGAATGAAATGGCAAGACTTCGCAATGAATGATGTGAAAACCGGGGTTTATAAACACTGAGGCTGTTGCGGAAGTAATGAGTGTCAGGTGAGTCCAATGAGTGTTCAGTATTCGGGCGATGGGGACCTCTGGTGTCGTGGAGTAGAAGTGTCCAGGGTGACAGTGTCGGGACTGATTGTGACACTAATGATACAGAAGCGATACCTCCTCTTCCCTTAATTTTTCCAATTTAATATTTTGTGTGGCTTGAGTGCACTGGAAGCTCATGTGGAATTCACAAATGGACGATTACAGCATTTACAGATTTAATTGAACAAATGGCAATCTGTGACAGAATGGTCATTCAGACAAAGGTACGTTAGCTGTGTAATGTATATTTATCTTGCGAGCTATTACATTTTCCTCAGGCCTTCAATCTATAGTCACAAAACTAGCAGGACTATACATTTTAAGTTGGTTATAGAAAATAAGGAATCTTTGGAGCTGCTCTCTGTCCTGCCTGCAATGTAAAAAAAAAAATACTGGGAACATGGTCAGTGAAGGTACAGCTGCTGTAGCACAGTGCAGGGTCATATTGCACTCCTTTCCATTCTGCACTGCCTCACGTAACGTCTCGTGTCACTAGAAAAGTTCTTTTTTTGTACTTTTTTAAAGAGCCAAACCAAAGTTTCCATTAAAAACTGTTTTACCAGGATTGGGTCTTTTATCTTTTAGGGTTTCTTATATTATTTTATTTAGAAAATATTGTTTTATGTCACAGATTAACCTATGAATTATCCTTGACATTATTGTTGATAGCTGGATAAAATAGCTAAACTTTGTCTTTTTTCTTTAAACCAGTCATATTATGGCACACAGTTATAATTTAGCAGAGATGCAGTGAGTAAACCTAATATTCTCCCCATGGGTGATCCTGGGCTAGCAGGCTAACTGCTGTTGCCTGACATGAAGCTTGTGAGCCATATAGGTTGCCAACCCCTGGTTTAGAAGAAGGTAGTTTAAAAAGACAAGTACAGTGAAATTGTTTGACTCCTTTGTAAAGGAAATTATACATTAAGGTAATAAAGTTTTATTGGTGTCGATTTCTTTTAACAGTGTCAATTTCTTTTTGCTATAGCAGCTAAATGTCATGCAAATAGTCAATAGTACAGTTATCTATAGCTTGTTGCTCTTGTAAACAACTCCAGAAATAGGCAACATTACATAGCTATTTATAAAAATGTAACTGAGATGAGCTAAGTTACATCGAGCTAGCTAGGCAGAAATATTGTATAATGTTTAGTGTGATGAGAGCTAGCTAGGTTAGATCATTAAACAGAGCCAATCACAAGTTTGATTACAGCATGACAAACAATCAGGCACAAACTGGACGGACACAAGAGGGTTTATTAAACACTTACTAATTACTAACAAACGACACGCAGGTTGGGACAATCACATGACGAGACAGGGAATCAGGAACACAAACAGAGGGTGTGTGGCGCACGTCGCCGTGGCAACCGCCAGTCCGGCCACGCACACCGCAGGACGAGGCGGCGCGTGACATTGTCTGAGTTTTCTGCCACCCCCCACCGCTTTGTTATGCGTGTGATATCATTTATGTCAGTTAGGTGAAGGCTTAAGTTTGATTAATAAATTCATCTTTTTTGGGATAGATGCTAACATAAAAATATAGACTAATTAATATTCAAAAAACTTTCTCTTGCCATGCACTACTCTGCTTATGCACGCCTGTGTGGTTAATATAACAATCAATGTGAATGTCAGAAAATGTAATTACAGTCCAAAAGAATAAATTGGATTTGGTCAAATTCAGATTTGAGGAAAAATTTTTGATTTTCCTTGCTTTCTGAACCCATGCTTGAGTCCATGCTAGCTAGTAGTGAAGCGCAATTGCAAATAGATACAAACTCATGTCTCTGCCTACCTCTAAACTTTCTTTCTGTTTTGTTATGACAGGCTATCTTTACAATTAAAAAATAAAGTCGGTTTCCGGAAGCATCACAGTACAGAATCAGCGCTGGCTAAAGTGGTCAATGACCTACTGCTTGCCTCAGATTGTGGATATGTTTCTGTTTTGGT
>JAOUQW010000025.1:935172-951020 GCA_028565825.1 Olivaichthys viedmensis | reverse complement strand
GGGACAGCTGGAAACACTTAACAGCACTCACGTGTCACAAACAGGGAAACACAAACAGGTTAATGTCCGCGGTCGTCACCATGACGACCGCTCACGCCAAGTTGCGCGCTCAGCCAGGCGCGTGACACATCGTGAGTGATGCTCGGGATTAAGAGTAGACCTGCCTCAGCTGAGAGAAGCACTCGGGATGGGCTATACTGTTTCAGAAGATCAGCAAGATACGCCAGAGCTAAACCATGTAGAGCTTTAAATGTCATAAGCAGGACTTTGTAGTCTATGTGGAACTTAATAGACAGTAGCTTGAATAGAACCGGGGAAATGTGCTCAGACTTTCTTTTCCTGGTAAGTACGCAGGCTGCTGCATTCTTAACTAGCTGAAGCGTCCTTAAAGAGACAGCAGGGCAGCCAGCCAGCCACATGTTACAGTGCAATCTAGAGGTTATGAAATCATGCACCAGTTTCTCTGCGTCATGTAGAGTTAGCATATTTCTTATTTTGGCTATGTTTCTCGGATGATAATAAGTGGCTTTAGAGATGTTACTTACATGGGAATCAAATGATTAACCCTCATCTAGGGTTACACCAAGGTCCTTAACTGTTGGTTTTTCAGAATAACCATTAAGCTCTAAAGTGAAATCAGTGATCTTATTGCAGGCAAACCTGGTACCCAACATTAGTATTTCTGTTTTATCAGAATTTAGGAGAAGGTAGTTTCTATTCATCCAAGCCTTTATCTGGCCAAACTGACAAATATAATTATGTATCATCAGCGTAGAAGTCTACATTATGTTTGCGAATTACATGTTCAAGAAGCTGGATACAAAGTAAGAATAATAGAGGGCCTAAAACAGAACCTAGTGGCACTCCATACTGCACTTTTTTGGGCTCTGAAGAAGCTTCACTTATGCTAACAAACTGGTAACGGTCCATTAAAATATCGTGGTCAATAGTGTCAAATGCTGCACCTAAGTCCAATAATACCAAAACAGAAACATATTCACAATCTGAGGCAAGCAATAGGTCATTGACCACTGTAGCCAGCACTGATTTTGTAACGATGCTTCTGGAAGCCAGACTGAAATTTATTTTCAAAAATGATTTCGAAAAGAATAGAGTCGTTGGGTGACAATTTTCTCCAAAATCAATTGGAAATTGGCGTATTAGAGATTGGGATGGTAATTGGAGATATCAGAGGGGTCAAGATGTGGCTTAACAACGGCGGTCATAAAAAACTTGGGTTCATTGCCCAAGCTGAGTGACGAATTTATTATGTTTAGTAAAGGCTCCCCAATCACTGATAATAATTCCAAAAATAACTTAGACAGTATCGAGTCAAGTACACAAGTAGTTGGTCTAGAGGACAGTATCAAGGTATAGAGCTCGTTATATCCAATAGGACAAAACTCATTAAGACATTTTCCTGAGTTATTATCATTAGAGGATAGCGTAATGCACATAATGGATTGCAGGCAGCTGAATTTATTCTCCCCAATTTGGTGATTGCCAATTCCCACCCACTAGTAAGTTTTCCCCTATCACACGACAGCTACCAACCAATATAAATATATAAATCGCCAACAATTACCGCTTTGTCAGTAGACAAAAAGAGATTGGAGACAGATTCAGAAAATTCTTCTAGAAAGTCAGTGTACGGTCATGGAGGCCTATAAATTGTAGCAAGTGTGAATAAATTTTGTTTTCTAGAAGTAGCAAAACCAGAAACATTCCCATAGAAACTGCTAATTTCCAAGTCTGAGGAGATAAATAGCTCAGAGTAGAATATCCAAGTCGTCATCTCATAATTAGCGTAACTTCGACATGAGGTGAAAGTGCTAATATTTGGATATGCTCACCACACACACACACACCATACACACAAAGCTCTTTCACTTGGGTGTGACTGTGATCTTGTTTTACCACAGCAATGATTTCTCCCAGCATATGCAACCATATTGTTGTACTCTACAGCTCTGGTGTGTGTGTATGTGTGTGTATCTCTGGGAGCTTGTGCGCTTTTCCTTTTGAGGAATTTGAGGGCTTTAGGTTACAATGTAACACATGTTGTAACTCCCACAAGCAGCAGGTGTCTTCTCACTCTCTCTTTCTCTCTCTCTCTCTCTCTCTCTCTCTCTCCCACTCTCTCTCTCACTTTCTCTCTCATATTGAGTGCCAGGTGCCCAGCCTGTGTTGTGTTACATGGCCAGTCCCACTAGGGTCACTTTGGGGTCATACCCAGCCCTGGCATGCCTCCCAGATAGCATCCTTCAACCTGCTAAAGGTGCTAGTTCCCTTCTGTGCTAACACTGACGCCATTAGAGTCTAGAACCTGGGCGCAGACTGCTAATATGAGTATGTGTTGAGTCTTAATAAAGGTTATTTGGGGTTTAGGAGAGCTGAGTCTAGAAAAGATGCCCTTGGCCTGGATATGAATTACATATGAAGTGATATGGAGCAGATTGGTATGTTAAGTGTATAAAGAGGTTCTGCTGTTTGGTTAAGTGAGATCATGGGCTAACATTATCCTCTCCATTCTCAGCAAATGGGGTGATTTATGAGTTCAGAGCTCTGAGCTGAAGTTGATTTAATCTGCCACTCCAAAAGAACAGCAACACTACACACAAGTATGCATACAGAGCAAACAAACTAGAAAAATTTGATTCTGTTTCTGAAAGTAAACACAAGACACAGATACTCAAAGAGTGGCATCAACATCCTTACTGGGTCCAAATGGGCAAATTATAGTTTTTTGTGAGTTAAATCAGTATCAGTGCTAGAAAATCTTTAGGATTCATATGCACTTTTTATTTTCTGATATTACACTCATTTGAGGGGCGGGAGGCTGTATTGGTTATGGGAATCCTCAGTGACCTCTGCTCTGTTAGTAAACAGTGGAAAGTATCCAGCCTATTAGCAGTGTAAGACTTTAATATTTTTCCATGGTCAGGGCAATATTTGGTAATCTGTAAAACCTACAGTGCAAACTCAGTCCTGGGACCCCATGCACCACATATTTTTGTATTGTCTTTTGTCTAACACACCTGATTTATATCTCTGCAGATTAGAATTCTGCTACACTGGTATACTGACTCCTGAATTCATAACTATACTGATATACTGGTTTACTAACTCAGGAAAGCCAAAACAGCCATAGCTAAAATGACTACCATGATGTTGAAGACAACGCCCAAGATGTCTTTTTCAGCTCTTCTTATTCTAGTGCTCTCTGACTACTTATATTAAGATCACGGTTATTATGCAATTACACTATTATTTACCAATATTATTTCTTGCTGAATGAGAGGGTATCATACTTCCAATTCATTCCCCTGCATAAAGGGTTAGTTTTGTCTTAAACAACAGTATTGTCTTATCATAGTATTGTCAGAAGTTACATTTTTAATTTATAGCCTCAACATGTCCAGCTCGTTAGCTCGAAAAATAACAATGAATTTACTATTCGATATCATTCAGTTGTGAATAAACAAAACATATAGGTAAAAAAATGCTGTATAAGCAAGATAGCGCCCATCAAAGCGTCCAGGATGCTTGGTTGGGTGTTATCTCTTACATAGTGTAGAACTACTGTGTTTATACAATGTTATTAACTAACTTGTACAGAGATTGGTTTGCTAGCTAGCGACATTTTGCTAACACTGGCAGCTTACCTGTTATGCCTTAAGCACTCTTTTCAACATTATTTGTAGATGAATCATAATCTGGTTTACTAATATGTAATATAACCTTGATTTTGTGAAAAGAACACAATGGCACTTTGTTTGAATGTTGACAGTAGATAAGCCTCACTTCTCTCTTGATGTTTCTCCATCTGTTACTAAAAACAAGGTATCTGAAGATAATTGAGGTAGTGGACGTAAAATGAGTTATTAATCCCCTTTCATATTTCTGGCTTTTATGAGACATTTACAATGTTTATGTTTTAAGTTTATGACAAAAGGCAAATCATCAAGAATATAATGGACTTCTAATGTGACAAAATCCACAGGGAATCTATTTAATCTACATTTAAGTGGAAACCATTTAGTTTTCACAGTTATAGCATTTGGAAATTGTGGCTTGCAATTTCCAGTGTTAAAACTCCTTTGTAAGAAAGATGTTGGTCTCCCCCTCTTGGTTCTGAAGATCACTGCAAGAATTCCGTATAATCTCCTTTGTTTATGATGTTATTATGTGTTTGTTACACTGTTGTTACACATGCTTTTTTTATACCTAACTTATTTCATACCAGTGATCACTCAAGACCTTCAGTTCACTTTAGTTGCATTTTCCAGAAATTGAGCTGGGTCATGCCATATTTTTAGGAGATAACTTAAATAATAAAAGTTACACTATGAGTACTGTCTTCTTCTTCTCTGTATCTGTCTTTCTCCAATGAGGGGATGACATCCCAGGCCTGTGTCCAGTCATAGTTAATCATAGAGACTGGAATTATGTTACAAACTTGAAGATGTTTGCCGGGCTTTATCAATTCTTTCTAGATTTATTGAGCGTCCTGATTACGGGTGCTTTCGTGGCAAAACAGTGTGGTGAAGGAAGAGAGGATTAAGATCTCTCCGCTCCCCGGGATGTTTCTGTCTAACGTCCACTCTCTTGCAAATAAAATCGACAAGCTGCATATTCTACTTCGAAACTACAAAGACTTCTCTCTCACTTCTGTCTTTTGCTTCACGGAGACCTGCCTGTGTGAATCTATTCCTGAGGCGGCGACCTTGCGGGACTTTGCAACAGAACAAAGGGTGGCGGTGTAGGAATATACATAAATCAAGGTTGGTGTTACGATGTAGTAGTTCTTTCCAAATCTTGCTCTTCTGATTTAGAACTGCTAGTGCTCAACTGCAAACTGTTTTATTCACCACGTGAGTTCGCCTCAGTAGTTCTGGCTGGTGTTTGCATTCCTCCATAAGCCAACGCACGCGAAGCACAACTGCAGCTTGCTAACCAAATTACAGAGGTGGAAAAAGACTTTCCTGAATCACAACTCATCATTCTTGGGGATTTCAACCATGCCAACTTAAACCAGGATCTCCCAAAATACAAACAGCAAATTAAATGCCCTACCATTATCAGTTGTCAGGGATGCCCACCACGCTGTCCCCCGCACCTCCTTGGGGAACTCTGATCATGCAATGATACACCTTATCCCAGCATATAAGCAAAGACTAAAAATGCAAAAACCTGTCAGGGGAACATTAAAACGATGGACCAGTGAGGAGCTACAGGACTGCTTTGAGTTAACTGATTGGGATGTTTTTGGGACAGCCACAGATAACATACATGACTACACAGACACTGTTACCTCATACATTAGTTTTTGTGACAAAATGTGCATTCCCACAAAGACAGTGGTGCGATACAATAACAATAAACCCTGGTTCACTTCAGAACTAAGGAAGCTATGCTTGGACAAGGAGACATCTTTCCAGTCTGGAAACCATGACGAATACAGGGAAGTTAAGTATGCCCTGGAAAAAGGAATCAAAGTAGCCAAAAGGGGCTACTCTAATAAGTTGGAGAAACTATTTTCTACCAAAGATTGCTCTTCAGTGTGGAAAAGCCTTCAACAAATCACAGACTACAAAATTAAACACCTAGCAGTGAAGCCAACTGCCGTTTCACAAAAGAACAGGCCTCCATCCAATCTGATGGCCTCACCTCTCTCCTCTCCTGATAACTCCTCAACCACGTTCCTCACTCCCCCGGTACAAGCCCCTCTCCCTCAACTCATCACTGCCAACGAGGTACACAGACTATTCAAGAAGTAAAACATCAGGATAGCAGATGGACCAGACTCCATCTCCCCCTCCACAATTAGGTACAATGCCACCTCTGTCATAAAGAAGTCCCAGCAGCGCTTGTTTTTCTTACGACAGTTAAGGAAACTCAAACTACCTCAAGCAATTCTGATCCAGTTCTACACAGCCATCATTGAGTCTATTTTAACATCATGCATAACAGTCTGGTTTGGAGCTGCTTCTGCACAGGCCAAGAGCAAACTGCAGCGCATCATAGGCACATCTGAAAAGATCATTGGGTGCAGTCTTCCGTCCATCCAGGACCTATATCTAGCCAGAGTAAGGAAGCGAGCACAAAAGATCACAGCTGATCCTACACACCCTGGCTACCACCTATTTCAAAGACCGCCCTCTGGGAAATATTTTCGGACAATCAAAACAAAAACTACACATCACCAAAACAGCTTTTTTTTCAAGAGCTGTCGCAGTCATAAACCAGCCCTAACTGTTCCTAACTCCATCTGACACTTTCCTTCTTTGCACATCTTGCAACTTGCACACTACTACACTACTACATACATACATATATATATACACACAATATATTTATTGTTTTCAAGTGTGTATTATGTACCTTGTTGTCCCTGTGTATTTTATGTCTTTATTGTCTTCTGTCTGTTACTGTGCTCTGTATTGTTCCTGTATGTAGGCACCATTGTTTACCAAGTCAAATTCCTAGTACGAGTCATGTACCTGGCCAATAAAGTGATTCTGATTCTGATCAGCCTTTTTCTCTTATATTAAAGTCATATCTTTAATATATTTAATAATAGAGTGGCAAATGGATCCGAAATCCTCCGCAGTTTGCGCCAGCACAAAAATGCTTTCATCAGTATTGTTGACTCCATTAGAAGGAGGAGTCGAACCAAAAAAGATTCTTATCCATCTCTATTAAGTGCAACGCCTTAACCACTTGGCTATCTGGTAAAAAATATTTATGACTTATTTGCTACTACAGACATATTTTAAACTGTCATTGTATGAATTCAAACGAGCCAGGGAGGTGTGGAAAAAAAGTCTCTAACCCTAAGGTTACCTGGTAACTAATTCATCCGAATTGTATACATTTGCAATCACGAGAAGTTTATTGCTCCTGACTTGTGTGCTCTCCGACCTGCTGACCTCAAATTCAAACTCTTTTCCATTCGCACTTCTGTTCTTGTGATCTATATTTCACAGCAGCTATAAACCTATAAAAGCTCAGTCTCAGGTCTGCATCTCTCTGGATTTTTAATGATATGCAGCATGGGGGGAAAGACTTCCTCCCCTTATAGAAAATGAGGCTTTGATTAAATTTTTCTTTCATTAAACCTTAAACCTTTACTATAAACCTGTACCTGTGGCCAGTTCAGATCCCTAATTAGACTGTTAGGCTAGAAAGAAAGAAAGTGGAATGGGATTAAAGTTGCTGATTGTTTTTTGATACTTTATAGAGATGTAAGGGAGAAGGAAGTCTGATTTCTCCATTTGGTTTTATGCAAAGCTTGAAATTCTGAATGGAAATTGCAAAAGTTATAAAATATGCTAAACATTGCAGAATCGTGGAATAAATGATGTCCTCGTGAGTGTGCATTCGCAGTCATTAAGAAGTCTCTCTCTAACGGTGTGTTTTGCTGGTAGTCTTTTTGATGATGTAATTTTGTTGCTCCTCGTCAGAATATTCAATGCAACCGTAGTTTATAGGAATGCACAACAGTTTGCATACAACTTCTTGGAAAAGTCATTAAAATTTGCAATGCACTCGTCTAGCATTATTATGGAGGCCATATAAACTTTACTAAACAATATTTTTTGGCCAAACAGTGCAAACCTGAAAACCACTGTGGGAATACGGTAATTATAAAAAAAGTATTGTGGTACCAAATTACTAAAATCGGTATGATACTAAAATGTTTTCAGTATCGATACTAATGAACTGTTTCTGTTCCTGTTCCTGTGGAGCAATATAGACGAATAACTGTGTATCATTACAAGAAGGCAATGTTTAGCATAACGTTACGATTTGAGAGCGACGCCATTCTTGGACTAGTCTTAAATGCACTGATAATGTTTTATTTTTTTATTTAGTGGAGGGTAAACCTAAAAATCTGAATCCGTTCATGCTCCTAATTTCCATCTAAGCTGTTTAATTGTTTAATGTGCTTCATCAGAATTTCTCCGCATTCTTGTGCATACTCGTTCATTAAAAAGAATCAAATTCAAACTCTTTTTCATTCGCACTTCTCGCCTTGTGATCTATCTTTCACAGAAGCTATAAACCTATAAAAGCTCAGGTTCATCTCTGCATCTTTCCTGAAAGAGTGAGACCATGTGAATCAAGAAACATTCAGATGCATGTTTCCATTTCTGTTTATCTGACACTATGACATTTCTTAATCAATATTTTCCTGGATTCTTTTTCATACCATGGTATCATTTTCAGTACCAGTATCGTGGCAGCCAAAATAGTTGGTATCATGACAACACGACCCCTTTTCATCTCATTAGTTTTGTTTACACACAGGGAGAGCCTGTAGTCTGCACACCATGCTTTGTAGGCGACCTCATCATCGCTGTTAATGAGGTCTACAACTGTCAGGTCTTCCACAAACTTTTGTGATGGAACATGAGTCATGCTTGCGAACGCAGGTACAGGTATGCAGGGTGTAGAGCAGTGGCGAGAGTGTGCATCCCTGTAGAGTCCCTGTGTTTAGAGCAAGTCGGGAGCAAGTGCAGTCTTCTGGCTTGACAGTCAAAGATGTGTTGTTCATACCCAGAGTCTTTAGCTCAGACATCAGCCCTGAGGGCACGATGGTACTGAATGCTAAACTTACATCATTCTTACATAAGCGTTTGTTGTTGGTTTTATCGTCCCAGGTGGATTTAGGGGGCTGTGGATGGCTAGAGCGTCTGCCTCTTCTGTTTGTGTGGTAAGAAAACAGATGTGGGTCCTGTGTCCCGGGAAGGGAAGCTTATAAAAACGTGCCATAATCAGTCATAATGAAGCCCTTCGTTTATGCCGAGGTGAGTGCAGTGGGATGATAAGTCATCCGGGCGCGTGATGGTGAATGCCTTCGCCACTGGGATGATAGCTGTAGTCTTGAAGCGCATGGGTGAAGATGTCAAGTGTAGGTGGCCGACTGGCGCCAAGCTCTGAAAATACATCCTGGTGTGCCTTGGATGTTTGCGTCTACATTCTCAGGTTAGTAGTAGCTACTGTTTGGCCATCTTACATTTACATTTAGTCATTTAGCAGGCGCTCTTATGCAAGAGCGACTTACAAAAAGGACAAGTGCAAAAATAATAACACAAATCATTTAGAAACCAAGAAGTAATACAAAAAAATACAAAAAACAATCAAATGCAAGGTAAGTGCAGAGACATACAATATACATGGTGGTGAACTGTTTTAAAGACAACCTGAAATCAAAACTGACCTTTTTTACCTTGTTAGCACGTGTTCTTGATCAGAATGTGCACGATTCATCTGTACTCCTCACTTAAAAAAACTTTAATCTTTCACTATAGAGCAGCGACTTTTTCCCACCTCTAAAAGGCCTCTGATTTTTTTTATTACATCACGGTAGAATTGCGGGAGGGACAAAAATATATAATAACCAATCATTTTATGTCATGCTTCACTTGCCCCCCCCAAGTTAGCTCGCGCTCGTGGTGATAACGATTAACTTTTCACAAGCTAAACAAACCAAAGTCGGAAATATGTCAAGTTGCGGGGAAAATTTTATATTTTTCGAATTTCCGTTTCACGTTGTCTTTAAGATTTGTTTGATAAAAAGCAATCGACATTAAAGATGACTTCTTCGAGTTTAGAGCAAACGAGGAACTGCCCATGTCACTTAATTCTTCTATAATGATGAAGGTGATTTGGATGGTAAGACATGGTTCACACTTAGGGAAGATGGAGAACTGATTAAAGAGAAAGGTTTGTGTATTTTGAGTACTATAGCCAACTTTGCATGAAAGTGTCTCAGGGTGCCAGTTTTTTTACCCTTCTAAAGTGCATCTGCATAAGTGATGGGTGCAAACTAAAGATGGATTACACACGTGTATGTCTGTAAAATATGCATTTTACCAGGGTTATTTCAAATGAAGTGAATAAACCTTTAATTATCCCCAAGCGGCAGTTGCTCGCTAGACATATTGGCCATCGGAATCAACTTAGTAGTAGGAGGTGATCATTAATCAGACTGATTAGGTTTTATGAAGTTACTCAAAGTTTTTAAATCTTACTTACAAATTTGCTAACATATTTCAGGTTCTGGTGCCTGCTGGTTCCAACGTGACTGAATCAAATCTTCGCCAGGTTCTACCATAAATGCTTTTACGCTCCAGCTGGCAACCTGAGACGGGCAAAATACGACATTAAAAAGGTCCCAAAAGGCTTAAGTAAAAACGAATCCCTGAATTTCTGCTTAAAAATTCAACACGCTTGGATTTGTTCATTTCTCAAAGGATTTATACACATTTCCTCATTATTATCAGGCTCTTATGGGGTATGTGCTGATGTGTACTGTACGTGTTCAGCTGTGTCTCAAATCTTTTTTTTTTTATTCATGTACTATTCAACATGATTTTTCAGTGCCCGTAATTGTCTTGTATGTTCACACTGAGAAACACGAACAAATTTAAAAAGAGCCGGAAGACGTTCTTTATTTGCAGAACCAGATGAAGTGTGGAGCGATGGACACTTTTTGCACTAACCTGTCCCATCATGCACTACAGAACGGAAAGGGGCTCATAGCAGATAACGGGCAGAACCAACATCAACTGTTAACAAACTGTACATTTCATGTAGTACAGGAAACACGCAAGTACAAAGTTAGCTAGCTAACGTCAGGCAGCACTGAACGCAATCTGCCATTATTGTTTACACCACATGCATTTTAACATCATTTCCCTTAAGTACAAGACGGTTAGTATTTGTAATTAACAAACCTCTCATGTACGAACCCGCTTAAAAGTATTTTCCATGTACTTCTAGATTAATCTTCTACATATTATAGGCTTTTAAGTATTAGGTTATAATACTTCATTTGAGAAACAGCTCACATTTCAGGTTGAGGGAGACACACACACACACATACACACAAGCATGACATATACACCTCCACTAATTAACTCCCTTCCCAGCAATAACTTCATCTGTGAACTGGCACCAAACTCTGGAGAGAGCGCCAAGAAATTATGAAGACAAAAATGCAGCCAAGAATGGAATTGGAATTATTTAGAGGCCGCTCAATACCAAAACAGATTCATGGATAAGTCTGGGAACCATGTGATCTGCAGAGGTATCTGGTTTAGCAGTAATTTCACCCTGGAGCCGAGTAAATGTGTCTTCTGCATTAGTGTGTCATCATTGCCAAATATGTTTTTAAGAGAAAATGCTACTGGTTTTTATTTTTTTATTTTTTGTTAGCGCAAAGGTAAGTATTTTCTTCAGTGTTTGAGTGGAAAACCGTAACCATTGTATGTAATGTTTAGTTTATACAGTCATTTTTTATGAAGGGTGCCAATAATTCTAGAGTTGCCTGTCCTTTACTAGTACAAATCCTTTCCTTATGAGAGAGAACTCAATTAATAACTAAAAAAGACAAACCCATCACATTTGGCTATTCTTTACGTCTTCATTCATTAAATTACTGTAAAACGCACCACAGTGTCAGTAATTGAACAATGGATATAATAATATGGATATATGAAGGTCATAATAAAACATGCTAAAGCTATAAAAGTGTCAGTTTTCTCTCAGTAAGACTGATCACTGGAGTTTGTTTACATCTGTGTTTTTATCCTCCTCTTATCTCATTTTCTCCCTCTCTCCTCCCACAACCCTAAATTATTCATTCGCTTTCCTCCGCTTGCTTCTGGCCCTCAAGTTTTTTCTCTACTGAGGAAAAATTATTTAATGCAATAATTTATTTAAAGTGATATTTCATCCTAAAACAACATCCAACTCAATAACTACAGCTCCAGGAGAAATACAAATTAAGGTTGTTTCCTTGACTAACCTCGCTCCGTTTTGTTCAAATAATTGCCGGGGTGTCCGCACATCCGGGAGTTATTGATGTGTTTTGATGCAATTTGATGGGGCGACTGTCACGAGTGTATGTTTTCAATACCGCTTTTAAAGAAATAAGGATGTTGGATGATACTTTCCTTTTATGTTTTATTCATTAAAAATTTAGGATCACAGCTGCATTCCTAAATGGCAGAGTGAAACCCTCAGGGCCTTCGAAGGCCTTTTAAAAAGGCCTAATGATTTCTGAGAACTAAAAACAGGGCACTGAAATACCAGCGCATAGAAAACCTAGTCCACTGGCTAATGGTCATGTTGAATTATTTTCCTTAGTTGCTATTCGTGCCTGGTTGTTAAAATCCACTGTCCTCTTTTTTTATTAAGGTGTTAGGGCTGTGTACTGTATGATGTCCACATAGTCAAATAATAGAATGTACTAAAAGCCTAAAAATAAAAACGTACGGTTCGCCACTGATAACCTTTCTTAATATGCTAACACATACAGTATCTGTGTATAACAGCCTCATTTACAGCTCTTAAACTAGATCAAGCAATGATTTGATTCACGCTTAGATGAGAATTATAGTCCTGTTTAATGCTAATAAATTGACGGCGGTTCGCTGTTTAGTTACTGCCGTTTCATTGTGTTTATTAGGCATTCTTTTATGTGCGCAGTCTACGCATGTACTTAATCTTGGTGTTTTACATCTGCAATAAACACGCATGAACAGACTCGCCAAGGAGTTAAAGACAGCGACGGTGGTAATGTATGCTGGAAGTCTAAAACCTCTCTACAGTGCGTCCCATCCACATGGTTTATTACCTCGTACTTGTACAGAACAGTATGCATAGTAAGGACACAATGCATAGCTCGCATTGTATTTTTTTTTTTGTTATCGATTGCTCTAGATGTATGTACCACCTGAATGTGTTTCATAAATAATAAATGTAAGAAGGTGACCTGCCCTGAAAATGAAGGTTTGACCTCAGTGAAACAATAAAAAAAATGTAAAATATACAGTATATAAGTCATCCTGGGACATTTGGGTATGTTGGTGAAGTGGTAATTTTATTGACGTGCCTTGAGTGTTAAACACAGGAGTCAAAACTTGTTGATACAAACAGGTCTGGTCCAATCTTTATTATGTCTATAATCAATGAGCTCCTCTCGATCTGAAGGTTTTAGACCTTCCCTAAACACTTGGAGCTGATACAGACCAAGAAAGGACATTTAGAGACATTTTCCACATACTCTGGAGACACTCGTATGCAAAGGTGAGCAGTAAAATTTAATGAACACCTCTAAACTGCCATGCTAAATCACCTTTTCCGCACATTTGATGGCCTGAGCCTTAGTTACGACAAGCTTTAACCCAACAGCTAATCGTTAAAGAATTTACTACCCTGGCTGGCAGACTCTCGATGTGTAAATCTGTAGAATATGTGCGGGACAGCCATATTTCCTCCATTTCCATCCATCCGCCAGGGTTTCAGCCCTCTTCAATAGTGCTTAAAGAGCTCATTTTCTATTATTACCGCTGTCTTGTCACTCGATAACCATCAATAAAGGTCTGTGCACAACCAGCACCAAATGATCTCTATAACAGGCGTGATTATTGTGACAAATGTGACAATGCTTGAAATTGAAAATCACGCTGAGGGAATGTATTATCAGGAATCGATAGCAATAGCCCTCCGAAATGCCTCGCGTTCAGCACAGCGAGGAAGAAATACAACATTCGGGCCTAAAACTGTTCTGTTAGCATCTTGTCCCCGAAGCAATGTGCCATATTTTATTCAAGAAATAAGGGGTTGAGTAAAATCGGCAAAGCTATGCAAGTTTTTTTTATGCACTACAATTGTGTGTAACACAGTATAATGATGGCGGAATAACAGAATAGAAATAAATTTTCAAATTCATGCATTATTATTCGTGCAACTTTTTTTTTTTAAATGTCCTATTTCCCAGGTTGAGGTATAGCACCAGTTGTTACTTTAAGGTCATGTACAGCCGTTCTGCTGGGCCCATAGATATATTAGTATATATACTTCACTGCACTGGGGGCTTTGGGTTGCATATTCTAATTTTAAATCTATAAATCACATTTCAGCTAGGTCGAACAACGATATGTCTGGTTTATTTCACAACCAGTACGTAGAGATGTGCACTTTCGTTGCTTTAGTTGTGCTGCTGCTTTTTTATACACTGCATGGAGCTTAAAATTGAGTCTGCAAACCAAGGCTGGCCCATGTTGTGTCAGATCTAAGCAGCCGCAGACGGAAGACGTAAATGGTTAAGGATCCTTGTGGGTTTGCCCCCAATATGTGAGGTTTGGGAAGTGATAGTACTGCATACTAGTGAACGTAAGGTTGGAAGTTTGACTGCCAGGGAGCTTCTTTTAGCTGCCTTGAACATGCCACTAATCACTAATTTAACATTTTTAGCTCCACTATTCTTCTGCAAGGTTTAGGTAATTATGATTACCTACGGGATGACGATGCATGACAATTACAGCTCTACCATCATAACCAAGACCACTTACTTTTATTGTGCATTCGCGATTTTTTTCTCCATATTAGTTTTTAATCCCAATGGATGTGGGAAAACTGGATGGTGCTGTATAGGTGATGTTTCCAGTGGTGACTAGACACCTAATATTCATCGCCTTGCTGAGATGATAACAAAGAGTACCATCACCACTTTAATATGCATCCAGGTCAGGAAACATCCTATTGACAACATTAATTTGCAGAACTAATACCTTTTTTATGTTTTTCTTATATAGTTTTAGCAAATGGGATCAAAAGGGCATATTGGAGTTTAACCAATTACTCCATGCAATAGCAAACATTCATAACCTAGAATTGAGATTGAATTGAATCATTGCTGTTAACGTTTCCTCTATGCTGTCGGACGGTAATGTTACTTAATCTGAATCCCGGTGTGGTGCTCTTTGTGGATATTTTATCTCCCAATATGGTCTTATATCTCCTCAAGAAAAAAGGCTGGAGGAAATAGAAACAAACGGTTATGTTAGGATTGTGTCTTTCGCGGCGCTAAACAACTTTTTTCAAGCTTTGGCTTTAATATCGCTAGCACGACCCGCCGATTCATCTTGATCCTGGATGACAAAACACCCACTCTTCCAATTTGTCCCCTAAACCTCGCTCTCATACAATATTGTACGTTTCGATCTCTCCCTCTTTCTCTGTGCCTTTCCTTCTATCATTCTAGCAGACATATTTCAACCTTTTTTTTTTCCATCACAAGTGGCATCCATCACAACTTCTCCCTCAAACTGTTTGCTTGTATGTATTTTTATAATATCTGCTGTGTCTTATTTTTTATTTTAACTATACATCCTCTCTAGTGAGTATTGCACCTCTGGTACGCCTACACAGTGAGCAACTGTCCAGACTCCTTCAATTCACAGTGCTGCATTGGTGAGAAAAAGATAAAGACAGAAATCAGACCTATGGCGACGATCAGACACGGGTCAGGCTTGAAAATGGCCGTCACAGTCTCGCCAGTCAACGAGCCAACTCGCATGTAAAGTTGTGAAAAATTAAGGTCAAGGGAAGGAACATGGTTAACGGTCATAGCTTTTCTGACAATTCAATTTGTACGGCACCCAATAGAATCGCTCTTGTTTACTTTTTTTTACAATTCCTATGAATTTTGTGCTTTAACAAGTTACACAGTATCTCTTCTAAAAAGTTCACAAGTGTAAAGGCTCGAGGGCTGAAAATAGACGCACTCGGCCTTTCATAGTCACCTTGGCCCGTCGCAGTCTCGGAGAGAACCGGTAACCGGAATCAAAGCGAGCTGCAGGGAGAATTCTGGGAGAGAACGATCAAACATGCTCCCACTGTTGGACCTTCATGAAAAGTGTTAGTCACTCGCTTGGAGACATACACACAACACGCATGCACACACACATACTCGCATCTCAAAAAAGGATCTGAAGTAAGTGTCTGTAACCAGTGGGTTTTTTTCTATAGTCCTTGAACTCACGCAGAGG
>JAOUQW010000025.1:915155-934299 GCA_028565825.1 Olivaichthys viedmensis | reverse complement strand
TTATAGCATCAAGAGTGATGTTAATATAAACATTAATACCCAGAATGCCTCTTTTTTTGGAAAGCGGTGATCAAATTGTGAAGTGGAGACTTAAATAATATACTGGAATTTTTATCATTTAACTTTTTAACTGACTTTTAATGGTTTACAATATTATAGCTTTTTTTCCTAAAATACTTTAAATACCAAACAGAATGTGTAAAAAGAGCTTTAGGTGTGTGGTTTATATTAGATATATAACATCTACTACATTGTAGAAGAGTTTAATGAATAGAATAATGACTGTTCATAAAATATGACGACGGGTGACTCCACACTTTTGAACGCTAGTGTATGTCATAGGCCTGCCACGATTACCCATAGCCATAATTGCCATTAACAATTTATTAACAATTCTATTGTCTTTTCTGCTTGCTTTAAGCCACTTTTATAATATAAGCATTACAGTAGTGTAATAATGCCATTGGCCATTTAACAACATTGAACATATACATTTCTGTTTGCCTTTTAGACTGTAAAAAACTGCAAAGGGAAGGCAGCACAAATAAGAAATATACAAAACCTATTACTGAAGTACACAAATAGGTTAGTGGACAAATGTGCTCGAGCAAAAACTATGTCAATAAATAATGTACGATTATTTACTAATGTACGAAATCTTGCCATCTACTTGCCATCAAGTTACAACTCCACTAAATATTACTGTGTTCAATAACAAAACAGTAACAAATAGTTCATCGATCAAAGCCTTTGACTGAGAATAATGATTCATTAATTGTCATTTTTTTATTTACTACATTTACTGATTGAAGATTAAAGATTGGCATATATGACCTTTATTAACCCTATTAAGGATAATATCATACTTACATCCACGTAATAATGGCTATAAATAAAATCTATTAGGGCTTCTTTTTCTTTTTGCATTATTGTATCAAGTGGAAATGCCCAGTTTATTAGCTGCCTGTATCAGATATCATGTTTGTATTGTGGGAATAAATTGGTAGTCATGAGACAGTGGATTAAAGCTGGGTGGCAGAAAGGTCAGACAAAGGTCAGGCTGCTTTAATCAAAGATGTAATCTATAGCAAAGACCACAGTGACTACAGTACACAAAAAAAGTCCACTAGAAACTTCTGGACTAGTTTGCTTAACGGAGTGCCCTACGTTTCTAAACTCCTGGTTCAGGGAGGGTTAATAAATAAAACCCTCATTTTCATAATATACCTCCCAGTATTGACCTGCGCCAGTTTTGTGCTTCACTAAAATGCGGGAAGGGTTGAAATAAGTCAATAGGCTTAATAAATGTCTACTTCAGCAATTTCCTGCTCATTTTCTCTATTCATTATCTTAAAGGAGGTGGAAGGAGTTCACAGGAAACGCCAACAGAAATAAGACGCGTGTGATTTATGTTTATAATAACAAAATGGTACAGTAGGGTCCAAAAGTCTGCGTCCACTATTAGGAATATTTTTATCATCAGCTATAAAGAACTGATTCAGTTTTGTCATGTGTTTCTCGAACAAGATTTTATCATTCTGCACTAACATAAGTGAAAAATAGGGACGATAACATAATGCACAGAAGAGCGTAAAAATTGAATCAATATTAAGCGTTAATCATTAAGAGACCACTGCTTGTTACCATTTGAATGAAATATATGGTGGCACAAATACTTAAAAAAAGGAAATGGTGTGGGAGCAGAATTTTAAGGCTTGGATTTTAAGCTGGTTGCTTTTCAGGCGCTCTTTAAATTTTCTTTCTGACCCATAAGTCACTTTCTCCCTCGGCTTCTCATTTAAGTAAGGTTCTCTGTTCTGTATTTTAACTCTTAGCCAATAGGAATGATGATTCATCAGTAGAAAGCGAGAGAGAGGGGGGGTGTTATAGGCTTTAGGGCTCTTGAGAGCTGCAGAACAGTTTTTTTAGAAGATGGAATTGAAAAAGGGGCTGACTTGCAAAAAGGGAACTTGAGTTATGTGAATGCAAGTTCCTTTCCTGCACTGTGTGTCAGACTTCAAGTTCTTTTTGCTCATGAGCTGTCTTTTGCCGAGACAAATCCAACTATGAAACATGATTTGGTCCTTGAGAAGATGGATGGGTTTAGGTCTGAGCGTTAACTTTGCCCGGTTTCTGAGCCCCGTAATTCCACGTGTTCTTGGATTACAACAGACGTGCTAGCAGAGTTACGACATAGCGCGTCCGTCACTTAAGTTAAGAAGTTGAACCGCGGCCACGGGACTGTGCCCTACTTTGAGGAAAAGTGGTTTATGCAGATGTCAGCACAGTTTTACACTTAATACTTTGTTACTACAGAAGACTGGCTTTACCATTAGTTGAACCTGATTAATTAATTCATAGATTAAGTTAAAAGAGCCTATGGGTACTCTATAGCAGCCTTTGTGTATTCTGGCAAATCCTGTATGCTAGCAGTGCTAACGTGGCTGGATGCATTTCATACTTCCTGTTTGATGTGATACGACAAGAACAAAGCGTCCAATTTCTCAGGTTATAATGAATCTTATGCTTCCGTTAAGCCAGAAGCCAGGTTTTAAATACATTTAACCACTAAACTTTATGGTCTTTATTTTAACGTGGTCCAGCTCGTTCCTCCCTCCATTGCTACAGTCATCGATCCGAATCTGAGACTTTCTACCTCAACCTCTCAGGGCATGCTGGATGATCCCCCGACATGGTTTAAAGGGTCAAGGGTCAATATGAGATCAATACCAGGCACAAAAACTATAGTGTAGTTGTGTTGAATCAATAAAATGGGAGAAATTATAATAAGAAAAACAGGACGGCAAACCCCAGTGACATTATTTTATAAAAGTACAAAAGTGAAAGAAAGAGAAAGAAAGAGAGAGTCTTGACTCAGAAAAGGAATGAAGGTGCTAGATAAAGAGACACTCATACACGTGAACAGATGAAAGCAAAGGACACAGTGGGACTGTGTGGGAGTACGCACACACACACACGCACACACACAAGCCACCGAGTATCCATTATTGGCCCCATAAATCCTGAAAAAGACACCTACACACACCCACACACATATTAAGGAAACATTAGTGTGGTACACTTTGCCTGTCAAGCTCAGGTGTGTAATATATTATAAATGCATTAATAAAAGCTTGGCTAAAGGATTATGTTCCTGGTTTGATTGCACATAAATACCACCTCCAACCCCCAACCGAATAAAAAATCCTGAGACATGGAGTCGTGCAAATACCAGAGGAATCCTGAAAATTAGAATTAGAAAATTTGAAAATTTGAAATTTGAATGATTAATATGGCATGATGGTTAATACCGATCAAAATTACATCAGGTAGAATGTGTTTGTCCCAAACGCAAAGCCGAATGATACAATCGCCGAGCGCGTTTATCACGTTAGACCAAGATCCATAATCTAAAAAGACAGAACCGATGGTATTTCCTACTCCTCCCGAGTCTAGGAGGGCTAAGAAACAAATGGACTTGTCACTGGCAGTAGAAATTGTTTTGCAGCAAAGGATGTTGTTAGAGCAGTGTTTATCCCCAAATGATAAAACTGGAGGCTGCTGGGGTGTAGTTCTCTGCTATTCGCAATCAAAGTTTGGTACGAAGTTTGAGCTCTGCGGGTGGAAGAGAGGTGAACTCCGGTTTCATGGGCTTGCTTTCAGGAACTTGGTACATTGGGGTTAGATAGGAGCACGCTGTACATTGGGGTTAGATAGGAACACGCTGTACATTAGGGTTAGATAGGAGCGCTTGGTTCATCGGTAGGGATAGGAACGCTTGGTACATTGGGGTTAGATAGGAACACGCTGTACATTAGGGTTAGATAGGAGCTCTTGGTACATTGGGGTGAGATAGGAACGCTTGGTACATTGGGGTTAGATAGGCGCGCTTGGTATATTGGAATTAGATAGGAACCCTTTGGTACATTGGGGTGAGATAGGCGCGCTTGGTACATCGGGGTTAGATAGGAACGCTGGGTACATTGGGGTTAGATAGGAGCGCTTGGTACAATGGGGTTAGATAGGAGCGCTTGGTACATTGGGGTTAGATAGGAGCGCTTGGTACAATGGGGTTAGATAGGAGAACTTGGTACAATGGGGTTAGATAGGAGCTATTGGGGAGAGATAGCTGGCTTCCTCCTCTCACACAGCAAAGTATCAAGTTTAATTACTATCTGTGAGTTCATCAGGGGTGAGGTTTTCATCTCTGCAAGCAAATTCAGTCAGTACATCTTCACCCACTGCTTTATGATAAATAGCACAGAGCTGTCTCATTCCAGACACGAGTGCGGAAGTCGAGGACAAAATCCGTATAGTCCGCTGCCCCTGTCAAATGAAGAATCAATAACCTTTCAAATACTTTCTTTGCCATGCACAGGTTGATCAAGGACTTCACCATTCAGTTCCCAGATCGCAGTTGCCCATTCTATTGCCCTTCCCGTGAAGAAAAATATGAGACTAATTATTTTGGAAACATCTGTGCTCGAAGCATAGATGTGATGTAAAAAGTAAAGTGAATGAATGGCGGTGAATTGGTGTCATGAAAGGTTGCCCATAGGTACATTACAGCGGGAGACGCCATATTTTTTAGGCATTGATGTATCCATTTGAACAGTGAAGTCTTGCTATTGATTTAGCGCGTAACTCCGGGCCTTATCTGTAATGTGTTTGCTCAGACTATTTGCCTGTTTAATAATTCCTGCCTTTTGGATTGTGGACTGGATTTCAATTCCGAATAAATACACTGAGCAAATGTATCCTTGGCCTCGCGTTTGAGACAGTTTTTAATGCTACTGTAATGAAGTTGAATTGATACAACAAGAATGTTAGGTCAACGAGTGAATTTGGTAGTTAAAAATAACTTCTTCTTTTTTTTTTATGTCCCAAAATTTGCACATGAAAGCGTTCAATCTAATGTTTTCATTGCAATTGCAGAAGGATTCCTGACAAAGCATCTGAGAAGACAACTGTCCTGCACCACCATGATGCCATATCAATATGATTATAGAGAAATTATAGAGATTATAGAGAAACCGACACCTAAATGGAAACTAATTGTCATTGGACTGAATTACAAATCTCCATGTGGCCAATGTATCCATAAACACGAATAAATCCTGAGATCAATTCACCGAAAGCACTGAAAGAGAGGATTATATTCTAATGCTAGCCCCTAATTAGCAAGCGCTGAACAATGCAACCGTGGATAATGATAATTAACCCATCTGCCGATGTACCGTCTTTAAAACAAAACACAATCAAGGTATTGTGTATGCTGAATTGTACTGTTTTATTTCATCAGTAGAGCGTCTGGATGTGGAATAATGAGGGGAATTGTGGAAAGATAGAGTTAGCGATATGTGTTTGTGGGAGTTCATTCAGTATGCTGCCTTGTGTGTGTGTGTGTGTAGTACATTGTTTTCTTGTTCCTCATTTTAGGCCTGCCTACAATTAAAACCAGGGACAGAATAGCAAATGCCTGGCTACGTTTACCGATATTAGCGCCTCTGTCTCCTAGGAGAACCACGATTAGCCACTGTCGTTATCAACATCTACTGCTAAGCTAGCGTAAAGTTGCATGAGCGTGTTGGCTTGCGTTTAGACTCTCTAACAAAGTTTAAAACCCTATGTTGCAATTCTTGTCATCTGTAATTGGCCATCCCAAGTTTCAAGAAAACTCAAGGAAAAGTCATTAGCGGTTAAGGTTAGAGCGCAGCGTTAGCGGTCATAGCCTAACTTTATTCGTATCAAATCCAATTAGTTTCTTCGACTTTCTATGAATTTAGCATGAGATTTGTTGTTTTTGGCCAGTCATTTATAATTGCTAGTTTTAGAGGCACAAACACAAACTAGATCTAAATGTGAAGCATTAGCTAGCATATCCACTGGGTTCACAAGCTTCCTGGATTGTACAAAGCACTTAGCTCCAGTTCCATGCTTCTGGATTCGACCCCTTAAGAATGTGTTACAATATTTTTAAAAAAAAAATAGGGTTAGGACGATAAGAAATAAACATTATTAGTTTTAGTATTTAGGACCACGGGTATTTTAGAGTTCAATATTCAGTAAGTCTAACAAGTCTATCGGACAGTTTTCATTTGCGTCAGCGGGGGTGACGCGGTCCCAGTCACGACCGCCAAACATTTAACTAAAATAGAAAAAAATTGATATAAAAATGGGCAATATTAATATATATCCGGACCTGTTCACTCAAAGCTAAGCATTCATTTCGGCAGTAACTGCATACCATGTAAAACTGTTCTCTGAACGTACTTTTTTTTTTTTTAAACTAGAGATTTCACAGCTGTTGTTAATCAATTAATAAATAATTTAATCAATTGAATAATTTATTGAACAATGAACAATAGATTAAAAACAGTCGGGGGGTTTTTTCGCCAGGGAGTCTCTGCATTTAGACAGATGCAGAAGCGACTGGAGCTTTTTGCAAGCCGTTTAACTGCCCATAACCCAAAGCACTCGCTCCCAGAGTCTCAATCGAGTCTCACGGTTTATAAGATGGTTAAAGATTCTGGGTTCTGAGATAACACTGAGAGCGACAAATCCCACCTTGTTATGTCTCGGTGGTCATTTAATTTGCTAAGAAACGGCTAATTCGTATTTAAAAAAAACGAAAGTGGAATCTTAGAAAATATATGGGACGGCTGATTTCAGTTCAGTGGTGCTACTTTAGGTTGATTGAACTTCCCAAACCCGGGTTCGTCCTTGATGGGAGAAATAAAATTCTACAGAGATTTGTGTTTACCCTCTACCAGCACACTAAATTCAGCATTTGGGAATTGGGTGATGAGTGGAATCAGGTGTGTTAAATGAACTGGAGAGCTAAACTCTGCAGGACTGGAGTCGGACACCCGTGATCTAGAGTATGTAGCAAAAAAACTACATGGTTGAGGTGAGGCTTTTTTTCCCCCTCAGTTTTATTTGATTTACACATCAGCGCTCCCATTTAAAGAAAAATGGCACAATTTTCCAAGCTGAACTCCAGGATATATATATATATACACATATATATATATATGTGTGTGTAATGGTTTCTCTTTTTCTGTCCTTCAGACAGGAGGTCAGAGGACGATGATGGGAAAACCGCTCGGAGCCATTTCCTCGGGAGGTCACGAACGTCTCTGAAGGCTAATGTGTCCATTCACACAGACAGAGCACCCGCCCGCCTACGATTCAATCAAGGTTAACACAGTTATGGGTGAAGCCAAAAACACACAATCCTCAGGGTCACCGAGGATCACTGCACATCTCGTCTACGCTGAACAATTCCGGATGAACAATGATTCTCTACACTTCAGTACTGTAAATAGAATTTTCTCACAAAGAACGATTCCTGGGCAAGAGATATACCAATGAATACGAACGTGAAGCCATGGACCATAGGCTTTTATTTATTCATCAAAGACGTATGATGAAAAAAAACAACACACACAAGGTCAAGGATTTGTAAAAAAAAAAAAAAAAAAAAAGGAGGCAAAGAAAAGAACTGAGAGGCTTTTCATGGTGAAAGTGAGATGGGGAGGTGGTGATAGTGGAAGCTCACGCTCCTTCTTTATTCTTCATCTTTTATTCTTAATACTTTTTGATTGTTTTTTCTATGGTGTTGAAGCTTATTTATTCGCTAGAATATGCCGTGATTCTGTTCAGCAAGGTCATTTGACCTCACGTTTAATTCTCTCTTTTAAGAAATATCTTTCTATATTTTATTTATTTATTTTTTAAGTTTTGGCACCCCCATTTATATTTTTTTAATGATAAATCTATTATTTTTGTTCTTATTTTCTTATTGCGGTCTTTTAGGCTTTGTTGTGAGCAACGTATAGTCTGCACAATAAAAAAACCAAAACATAATCATAGAAAATGTAGCCACAATTGAGCCGTAATATTAATGTATAATTTTGTGATTGGGTACAGTGGCATTTCGGGGGCGGGAACTTCCGGTGTACAGGGACGGCACCGATGAAAGACGATCATTTCAGAGCGCTGGAGTCCTTTATTCTACTAGCAAGATAACCGCGGCTTCAAAAATGTGCAGTGAAAAAATACAGTGCAATGCGAGTTCCCCGGCACAAAGCTGTCATATAACTATTAGAACAATGCGCCATCACCCTCACGTTCAAACTTAAAACGTCGAGCGAAAACGAAGACCAGAGTTAGGCATGCTTACAACACAACTAATGGCGGAAATGTTAGCCAAAGACTTGCTGGCACTAGGTTATCTCGAGGGGCGCAAATGAACAGGCTGTATTGTCACTGCAAGATAAAAAGAGGGCCCTGGCTCTCTGTCGAGTACTCGAGCTGTCAAAATGAACGAAATCAACGTCTCTATTTTTCGACAGGTAAGGAAGGAACATGTACAGAAGGGACACCTGTGACTAGTGAGTAAGGAACCCAGTGACAAGTAAGGAAAAGACGACCGGCTAGTGAAGAAGGGACACCTATGACAGGCGAGGAGGGAAGACCTATGATGGGTGAGGAAGAAACACCTAGCGCAATTAGTGAAGGAATACCAGTGACAGTCTCGGATCCACAGAAATAATGCTATAATATGGAGAAATAAGAGTTCTGGATGGAGTAGTTCCTCATAATAGGAGCCATGTGCACCAAAAATAAGACGATCAAATGTTAAAGGACGATCCTTAAGTGCTAACATTGAACTATAAATGTACTGTATGATGGCCTGTAGCCCACCAACACGTCTTCCCAATTGCACGTGAGCAGCTTTAGCTTTTCTTACAGAATCCTTCCGACTCGTTTCGAGTCCTCCAAATTGTTGCACGAGATTGCGATCGCACGAGACCAAAGGTATTGGTGGAGCCCTGACTCGGCTGTGCTGTCAAAGGGGGTCTTATGAACAAGAAAACAGTGGGTCATTCATCAAACTGAATGTCTGTTTCAAACAGTGTGTGTGTGTGTGTGTGTGTGTGTGCGTGTGACAAACCCTGCTGCATTTTAAATGATAAATGCAGCTCCACCGCCAGCCATACGCTTTCATTCAACACACAGGGGTGATCCATTGTGATGTTCAACATGGACAGCTCTACCGAGAAACATAAGGAAAAATCCACAAACCACCCTACCGAGAAATGGAGGAAAAATCAAACCAAACCTACAGAGGAGTTTGGTAGTTAAAGATCACAAGTCAGACACTGTATTACGATTGCGTGCTCTAGGGATTCAAGAACAATTTTGAAAAACCTGAAATTGTGTTGCTATGAAATAAATTTGTTTGGGGAAATTTAGATTTTACAGCAATACGAGTAAAAATGTATTTTAAAGGACGGAATATTGTGTATTTTTTGTTGCAGATTAACAAACACTGGTCTTTTTTAAAACTTATATTTTACCTTGATGTTCTCAGGTCAAATGACATGAACTAATATCTATAATATATTTGTGATCATATGTTTCTGTTAGCTTATTTGTGCGTTGATTGGTTGGTTGATTGATTGATTGCATTCTTGTTCATGGAAAAATTATTTTTATTACTGTTCCATTTTCAGAATAAATTCTGCAACGGCTCATTTTGACCTGAACGGGACAGGTCAAAAGGGTTTAACGTTACAAGCATAACGTTCTTGCAATGTTCTGAACACATGTGCTGTGATAATGGTTTGCTCACACAATGTTCCCAGTTAGGCAAAAAAAAACGAACATTATGGAAGCGTTTGCGATAATAAAAATGTTACAGCAAGGTTCTAGGAGCATTTATGCACGGTGGGTAAAAATGTCCTGAGGACACCCAGAATGCTTGATGGATTAAACGTTCTAGGAAGAAGAAGTTCCCAGAATTGTCACGTTTTCTGAAAATAAAACAAAAGCGTTTGCTATGCTCAGTCTACAAATTTTTACGGTCAAAAATTTCTTTCCTGCAGTTTCTCTTGTTTTTTTTTAAAGCTGCTTTTCAAAAGCATTACCTCTGATCCGCATTTTCTCCAATTTCTACCAATTCTATGATAAAATGCATGAAGACATATCTGTATTGTGCTTGAGCACCTATTTAACTGGATACCTGTAAATAAGGACTTTTTCCTTGAACCCGGATGGGATTACGGTACTAAATAATGTATTACAGCATCCTTCAGGCTACAGGAAGGCTTTTCTTTAGAACCCAGCTACATTTTATATTCAGCTGATCCTTTTTGCCCAACAGCAAGCGAAGTCTTCCTTGGGGAACATAAGGGTAAATGTCCAATCTAACCCATAACCTATTGATTTGTGGCCAAGGTTTTCAACCTGTGTGTGTGTGTGTGGTTCAGTCTGCTCCTCCACATCATCCCATAAAGAATTCTTTTCTTGGTTCTGCACTCGCACAGTTATGTCCACAGCATGAAAGTGAACGGCAAAAAAACAACGACACAAAGGTAATATGAATAATTGAAACTCGAAGAAGGAATAATACACTTTCGACCTGGAGAAGTGGGTGGCGGGAAACATGTCTGACATGTCTCCCAGATCCAACTTCCTGATCCAGGGAAAGACTCAAAGTCGAGTAAATTGGTTGAGAAACGATGATAACGCTGCCACACTCGGACAAACTTCCAGCCACTACTGAAGTCAAAGGGCTAATTGGCTAGCGTGTTTGTCAAAAGCAGCGAACAGCTGGCATTGCTAGCCAGCCTTAATTAAAGTTTTAAGGACTTTTTTTTTTTATCAGCCATCTGTCAAAGTAAATACATAGTAACGCCATCTGTGCTTTAACGGACTTTGGTTTCACAGTATAAACAAAGGCCAAGGCGATGTCTCGGTCAGCCATGTTGTGGTGCTGCGAAACACAACCAGCAGAGACCTAGCCTTAGCCCTCGGACAAACTCTCCTTAACAGTACTCAAACAGCATATGACTGAGCAAGAAAAATCCCTGCCATGTAGAAATAAGTGTAGAGTGCATGCGGATATGGCAAATGATGCCATCAGAGCGTTTTGGTGTGCCATTTTAAAAACCTTGACGAGAGATTTTATTGATGGAATTACACACATTAGAGTTCTGTTATGGAACACACCTTTTTCTTCTTCTTTTTTTAGACACCTGGACAATTGGTCTTCAGACACCTGGACCAGGTCATTGACCAGGGCCTCAAAAATTCGGATAGACTAACAGACTAATGTTCGAACTCCATAAGCCATACGATAATAACGATTGTGCTCAACACTTTTTTGGGCTCAATGATAGCTCAATAGATCTAAACGAACTTTTGATTCCTTCACTTAGAGAGTCTTTGGACATGCTGCCTAGATGGCTGTTTCCAGGTCACCAATACTCAAATGAAATAATCGCTTAAAAATACTGACACATTTATCAATAAGCAGGAACTATTTAACATATTTAACCAGTTAACATCACTTTAAGGCCGGGGTTATACTAACTGCGTGATTACGCCGCATCATTGTTCACGTACTCGCTTGCATACTTTTCGTACATTTAGAGGATTAAAAACTCCTTCCTCTACGGGGTAGATCAGAGCCGAAACACACCTCGTCCGCACCGCAATCGATCACTTCTACTGATTTTGCACGACGAGGTAAACGGTGAAGATGGCGGGAGTTGAGGAGGCTATGATAATGTGTATCTTGAGAAAATTATAGAAACAGCGGCAGCGGCGTTGACGTAGACGGTGTATCAGGCCATTAAAGCAATCTCGTCATGACAACGAGTTTATTTCTCTCGTTGCTTCACTATACTGCCCCCGCTGTTTACGCTGGTATTTCACGACACACATGCGTTGCACAATCGACATGCCGAATGAACGCAGGATACTTACGGTAACCATCTTTCATATACGTACGCGCATTTAACAGCAAGTATAACTCTACTCTAAAAGCTCTCCTTCATTATTATCAAAAGTTAGCATTACTTTTCTGGTCCTTTAGAAAAATACATATCATTAACATACTGCCTTAGAACCAATATCAAGCTGTAAAAAAGGGGGGGGGGGCTTGAGAGCACATTTAACTGTTAGTGCTTTCATTTCCAATAAAACCTTTATCTCCCAATGAGGTTTTATTGGAAATGAAGGCACTGACAGAGAAATGAGGTCTCAGCAGTGGAGTGTTAGCATGCAGATGTGAGCGATGGTGTAGGTGGATTAACTCGACTTCATGGTGCACTTCATTTCTTTTCACAAACTCTTCCAGGCAAATGAAAAAGACATTACCGGCGTACTGCATTACTGCGCGGCAGAGGTGGAAAGTGCTTAAGTAATTGCGCTTCATTACTAAACTTCTCCATCACAGTTAAAAAAAGACTGGTTAAGGTATTGTGGTATAGTGGCCGCTAAACTAACACGCACACGCACCTATGTGCACTACTGCACAAATGTCTCGAGGATGTCATCATATCCTTTCTCGGATCGTCTAACCTTCGTCCATGTCATCCCTCGTCGTGTAAACACAGGCTAGCTTGGAAACGATCCAGCGTCAGCACCCTAGCGCTTCACCTTGCCAAGAGCGATGATGACTCCTCATCAAGGAAGGTGTTGTTCATGGCTGTGTAGGTGTTTTTGTGTGTGTATGTGTGTGTTCTTATCTGTCTAGTCTCTATATGTGCTCTACAGAACTCTACTATAAACAATGTCCTCATGCAAACGCTTGAAAATACCATGGGACATGGACATGGTCGGCAATGCAAATCAGTGTGTTTAGACCAATGTGTGCTCTTGTGGACGGAAGAGGAAGAGAGGGTTTCCACCCTTGGGACTCTAAACTCTCAAAAGGCACTGATTTTTAAGAAACTCTAGTTTATGAGGCTGCTGTGGTCAGTGACAGTTGCAAATGATAGACTCGTTGAATCGAAACCTTTTTTAAATATTCCTGCTTAAAGGGAATATTTTGGCCAAAATTTTTAATTTACACAGTTTTCTCAAGGGTGATATGGACTATCATTACTTGTTAGCAATATTAGGCTCGTAGCTCCAGTGCGAAACTAAAGAAGCAAACGTCAGACACCAAACAGGTCTTGACTGATCAACTACAATCATCCATCGGCAAACTATTCCAGCTGAATCATCCATATTCCCAATCAATGAGCTTAATTGCTAATAACAAATAGTGGGGGGGGTTTCCTTCGACACAATCTTGGAGCTCTATTCGTCTCTTCCTAAATCCCAAAAGCTGCTACTACAGTAGAAGCCAGACGAGCAGTAGATCATTTAAAAAAAGCGGTCCATACAGCTTTAATATGACCATCTTTCTTTTTCTTTTTTTTATTGGTCTTTCAGTGGTCTTATGTTTGACTTATAAAGCCAAGGTCACACACACTTAGCCCACCTTTTCACCGTGAGCTTTTTTTGTGCCTTTAAACTTCCGAGCAGCGCAGCTGTACAGTATTTCTGCCGCAGTGTGCATGTCTGTGACACTGACTAAACGCAGTACGGTACAGTTGCTTACACAAGACCTTTGGACTGTAATGTGCAGGATTTATTTCCTAACATGCACGTGCACAGCGACAGTAACATCCTCAGTTTATCAGATGTCCACATGGTCTTGTGCAAAATTCAAAGGAATTATAATAAGTGAGTGCTATTTCATTGGATTTTATACTAACGAAGTGAAAATTAAAGCTAATCTTGTTCCACGCGCTGACCTTAACCGTTCATAACTTCACTTACAGGTTGCCTCGTGGAAATTCTCACTAATTCGCATTTGTGAGATTTGTGTGGGATTGCGTGTTTACTGTATTATTGACAGTCCACCGGCTTTATTCCGTAATGAACCGTAGTGAAGCTACGGAACCGTAATGAAATGCTAAATCATGGATACATAATGCTAGAGAGATGTCGATAGAAAGAGAGGAGTAGAGATAGATTCCTTTAAAGGATGGCTGAAAGAGAAAAAAAAAAAGAAAAGAAAGGAAACCACAGGAGATTTGTTTTCTGAGAGGAATTACAAGTAGAGGAGGACACACAACCCCTTTCCTCCAGCAAGTGGAAAACAACTCAGTGCATTATATTTCCAATCTTAAGGGGGCATTTGGGATTCGGCTACCGACTCGCTATATATACACAGAGCCGCCAGTTTCGTAGTTGCTAGATTGGTATACGTAATAGACCGTCAACTCAGTGTCAACATATACAGTAGTATCTAAAAGTAAATCCCTGAGGCTCTGAAATATCAGCATCTCTGCGCCTGTACATCTAAGGGACATCCCCATTTCCCAATTTTAAGAGTCTGTAGGGGCGGAAAACATGACAATATGCTCTCTATATTGCGAGCAATGACATTGCAATATCCTTTCCTTTTTTCTTTGATCGATGTTAAAACAGAGTAATAATCACATTTTGCCATTTAGGTTGGCTGATGGTGAGTTTCCTTTGTCACGCTGCCGTTGGGGGTCAAACGGTCTCTCCTCGACGGCCGAGGTCGCCCTCAATAATGAGAAAATGTTTGCCAAGAGAAATGAACTGATGTGGACTCGATGAAATCGAAACGAAATGTGTGAAGATGAGCACAGGACGCACTGGGTGCGATTACTTTTGAATACTACCCATCTATCTATCTACATTGCAGAAAGTGGATATGAGGTTAACGTAACTACATTACAACGTGCTTTTTCGTTTTCTTTTCTTTTTTAAATCAGGGACCACGATAAGTCTAAATTTGCAACAAACACATCATGTTGGAAAAAAAAACTTTTTTTTTAAATTTATTTTACCTTCAAGTCGGCCAGCAGCAGTTAGCCTCTGAAACTCTGAAAGCTTCACTATTTGCTTACTGCATTTTCTTAAGAATATCCTAAATAGACTGGTTTAAAATTAGAAAAGAAAAAAACTAAGTGCAGCTATTTTATTCAGCTACCAACAACAGGTGATCACATGAAATGTTCTTCTTCTTTTTTTTTGTTTTTTAATCCGTAAGAAAAACACGTTTTAATGTAAAGGTTGCGCGTGAATTACTCAAACAAATTTGTTCTGTTTGCAAGCTGAAAATGAAACAACTGGCGTGTGTTACCACTCAGCAAAACGAGTATTGTGGAAATGTCGTCAGGTATCATAACATTATCAAAGATTTGTGTTGTAGTCCATGGTTTTGCGGTCTGTCGGCTTTTGAGCGGAAAATAGAAAGAAAGAAAAAAAAACCCTGAGCACAAATAAAAGCATTTCATAAAGTTTATCCCTGACACTTTTGAGGAACTGCTCCGGGAGGGTCACAAACTCAGAAGGTTCGGGCCAGCTCGTCTATATCAGTTCCCATTCAGGCATAAGGGAAGGGAACGAATTTGGCAGTTTGCACAACGCATTGGAGGGGTCTGAGATTCCGAATTCAGCGCCCATTCAGCGCAAGAAAAGTCGAAGAAAAGGCTGTGACCTCAGTCCATATGTTCAGGAAGGGAGCAGAGAGGAACCTCTTAGATAACATCTATTACAGACCATATTTACTAGGTGTGTAAAAATTCACTGGCTTGAATCGGTGCAACGGTCTCAGTATCGCACTACGAGTCAGGAACATTATCAAATAAGTCCAAATCTCTCTCTCTCTCTCTCTCTCTCTCTCTCTCTCTTCTTCTATGCTCCTCAGTACCAGTGAAGTAGGCGTGGTCTCGTTGCATGTCAGTCCCAGAGGAGGAGGCGTGGCCTTAGAGACACACTGTTTTGAGATGCATTTTGCTGTCGTTACGTGAAAAAAAACATATATATATATATTAACGAAAGTAACGAGTCATTTGGGGTTACTCTTAGAATTACCCTTCTTATATATATTATTCAATATTCAAAAGCAAAAATAAGCAAAACACTCATGGTTGATGACAAAATATTAAACGGCAATTTGAGCATCATTTTCTTTAGTAAATGCTGAATTTTATATACACACTAATCAGCTCTGGGGTTTTTTTTCCAGTCAGGTCTGACAAGCTTCGTTTCTGAGCGATATTTCAGAAATTGCAACATATTCTTTTAGTTCCTATGAACCCTATAACAGGCTTTGATCGATGTTAAAACAGAGTAATAATCACATTTTGCCCTTTAGGTTGGCTGATGGGGGTTTTCCTTTGTCACGCTGCCGTTGGGGGTCAAACGGTCTCTCCTCGACGGCCGAGTTCGCCCTCAATAATGAGAGAATGTTTGCCAGGAGAAATGAACTGATGTGGACTCGATGAAATCGAAACAAAATGTGTGACGATGAGCACACACTCTCAGAAAAAAAGGTACCGGAACTGTACCTTTTCTTGTCACTGGGGTGGTACTCTTAAGGGAACATCTTTCGTAGCTTTAGTGTGTATCTTTGACCTGGAAATGTAAATATAGTGTACCTTAATTAACGGTACATAAATAGACATTAAGGACCGCTGTTGTACCTTTTTAAGTCACTTCTAAATTTAAAGGTACACCACACGCACCTTCCCAGGTTAAAGATACGCACTAAAGGTACGAAAGATGTTCCCTTAAGGGTACCACCCCAAGAGTGTACGACGCGTAGGGTGCTATTACTTTTGGAATCTATCCATCTATCTATCGACATTGCAGAAAGTGGATATGAGGTCAATAACAGTGCTTACTGTAGCAATGCGGTTAGGAAATGTAAAGGCCTCATCTACACTCTCGCTTGAAACATCTGGACAATAAAACCATACACAAAATAGAAACTCAGGAGCGTCAAAGGCTGAGACTCTACAGCCACACACACACACACACACACACACACACGGGTAAAACACACAGGCATTGCAGAGCGAGGAAAAGTGCGCCGTGTCAGTCTGCAGTGACACCATGTGGACAGCACGTGGGCTCTGGTTCATTCAGTTCCACTTCCAAGTTCGGTTCGTATTTTAGCGTCCATAAACTCCGAAACTTATCATCCACCGTAGGTACATTTTAAACACGTTATAGATCACTTTAGAAGAAATACGTTATATAGCTACTTTGGTCCTACAGATAATGAACGGAAAAAAAACCCATCATGCTCATTAGAATCCAAACAGAGGAGTCAATTCGATTTGAAGAACATCAGAATAGAGGAACATCAGTTTCGACTCACACAGGTACAAGGACATGGAACTACACGACTGCAGCGCATGAACACACATTGGGATTCATTATCATAACCAGATAGCTAGGAGGCACCGATCCGATGCTGAGCACCATATTCGGCCGACACTGGCCTGGAACACTGGATCGGGTCGGATCGAATAATTTGACAGGCTACGTTTTCCAATTCGATTCACTGACATGGTTTGCGGCGCGAAAGCGTGTGGCGTCACAACGCAGATCTTGCACGTGAGCACAGGATAGCCTGCAAATTGCCTTAAAGTCTGCTGCCATCGCACTTCTGATGTCCGGCATGAATAAGGCTTGCAGAGAGTCGACTCGGTTGCTGTGAGAACGTCAAGATTGGATCAGTGTCGGGTGTTGGCCGATACTCAAGAGCTTTGAGATCGGAATTGTATCAAACAAAAACAAAAGCAAGTGGGATCGGCGCCTCCGAGTGAGTGAGTGAGTGAGTGTGAGTGAGTGAGTGAGTGAGTGAGTGAGTGAGTGTGAGTGAGTGAGTGAGTGAGTGAAGTGAGTGAGTGAGTGAGTGAGTGAAGTGAGTGAGTGAGTGAGTGAATGAGTGAGTGAAGTGAGTGAGTGAGTGAGTGAAGTGAGTGAATGAGTGAGTGAGTAAAGTGAGTGAGTGAGTGAAGTGAATGAGTGAAGTGAGTGAGTGAGTGAAGTGAGTGAGTGAGTGAAGTGAGTGAGTGAGTGAGTGAGTGAATAAAGTGAGTGAGTGAGTGTGTGAGTGAGTGAGTGAAGTGAGTGAGTGAATGAGTGAGTGAGTGAGTGAGTGAGTGAGTGAGTGAGTGAGTGAAGTGAGTGAGTGAGTGAGTGAGTGAAGTGAGTGAGTGAGTGAGTGTGTGAGTGAGTGTGAGTGAGTGTGTGAGTGAATGAGTGAGTGAGTGAGTGAGTGAAGTGAGTGAGTGAATGAGTGAGTGAGTGAGTGAAGTGAGTGAGTGAGTGAGTGAGTGAGTGAGTGAGTGAGTGAAGTGAGTGAGTGAGTGAGTGAGTGAGTGAGTGAAGTGAGTGAAGTGAGTGAGTGAATAAACAAAGCCATGGTATTTGTTGCAAAAGAGCAACAATGGCATGCCAGCTAAGAAATGTATAATGCATCTCTTATTAAAGCAAAGTCGCATGAACTCCATCAGAGAGGGTGAAAGGACATGGCATTGCACAGGTCGTCCTGATTTGCATGCACGAGCTGTCCTGGAGTAATTAGGGATCCGACACTGAGTGACAGTACAACACAAAGCTTGCGTGCGGTCCTAAAGCGCTAATAGAAGAACTATAACGTGAACGAAGACGGAGTTGCGCTCCACTCCATTTCCTTTTTATTCCACTCAAAGCCTCTCTGTGGTGCCATCACTTGGTGGTGTACACCCCACCCCCGAGCCTGAAGCCCCCCGGCATGCAAACTTCGTCCCCCTTTACCTGTGTGCGCGGCGCTCGCGCGGAGCGAGACCAGCGCGAGGAGCAGGGCGCAGCGCGGCAAGAGCGCGGGCTCCATCTGGACATCCATCCGTCCGTGCGCTCACATGGCCCCTCTGACCCCGGGCTTCATGCAGCGCTGGCTCTCCGTCTATCGGGTCCAGCCCCTCGGTTAGCTCGGTCTAAAGTCACACTGACACTGCGCCGTTCCGTCTCCAGAGTGCGGAGCTGCGCGCGCGCGCGCGGACCATCACAGCATCAGCATCAGCATCAGCATCATCATCATCATCATCATCGTCGTTCTCCACTGAACTCCAGCGCCGCCGCTGTGGCCCCGCCCACACATGACGGGCTCGGGCACGAGGGCGGGCTCCAACAGCGCAAGCCACGCCTAGCATGCGCGCAAGCCACGCCCAGAATGCGCGCAAGCCACGCCCAGAATGCACTTGAATTCATTGTTCTGCAGAGCTTGCTTGTTTGTTGGTTTATGTGCAGGTTCATGTGACAGACCACTTCAAAACAAGCTGAATTGCTTTGAATTATTCTGGAATAAAACTGAATAAAACTGAAGGAATGAATGAATGAATGAAGGAAAGAAAGAATGAATGAAGGAAGGAATGAAGGAAGGAATGAAGGAATGAATGAATGAATGAAGGAATGAATGAAGGAATGAATGAAGGAATGAATGAATGAAGGAATGAAGGAATGAAAGAATGAATGAATGAAGGAATGA
>JAOUQW010000025.1:867355-878890 GCA_028565825.1 Olivaichthys viedmensis | reverse complement strand
TAGAGCCTCATCCCGGGCATGCGGGCACCTAGGCCTGGGCCTTTTAAATGATCCATAACTTAAAAAACCTCCATGGGGTGGGTTCAGTCCCAAACTATTTGATTCAGGCTTAAATAAAGGCTTCTAGATAACAATATAGCTGCCCTGTCTTGAACAAGACGTCTTTATGTCTAGAGACCTTAAGAATGGCCTTGAGTCAGAAGCTCAAGGCCATTCTTAAGGTCTCTAGACATAAAGTGTCTCACTATGGTGAAGATAGAATTCAACTTATCACGCCTGATCTTATCTGATCTCAGAATTAAACGCAGGTGAATAGAAGCAACATAACACTTTGCTTCATTATGGTGGTAAATAATAGACAACTAATGTGCTATGCTATTACCTGAGACTACTTTTATTAGGTCGTAAGCAAAAACACACATACAAGAAGTTTGCCGTGGCAAATGCAGGTTAAGTGTATATGTGTCTTTCCATTGAGCAGGGATCTCTTTTAGCTGCTTCAACAAATTCATATTTCGTGGATCTGGCTATTTCAATAGTGTTAGCAGAAAGCTACAACCTGAGAGTTACTTTTGCATTAGCTCATAAGCAAACATACATGAGCAGATTGCCGTTTGTTATCACTAAGCTACTCAAAATGGCAAATCCTGGTTAAGTGTAAAATCTGTTTTTTCTCCATCAAGTGCGAGCATCAATATAAATCATCTGCTATTAGCCCTGACAGGGATTTCACCCTTTTTAGCCGCTAATCCAGATTTACATTTCCTTGATCCAGCTATTTCTATGGCGTTAACATCTACGGCGCAGATAATGCTAGGCTGACGCTTAACCCGCGCACGGCTTTGTGACAGGAATTACTGGCCGCTACACCTAAAAGACAGCTATTGCACATGTTGAAGGATATTAACAATGGAAAGGGGCCATTCATTTGCTTATGAATGAAATTCATTGCGGTTCACTCTGAATGCGAGAAATCGCAATTGTGATACTAATCAGAAAATGTGTGAATGCGGAATTGGCCCAATCTGTCGTAGAAGAGATAACGGGTTGAACACAGATGGCCAATTTTATGCCATTAAAGATCTCTGGTTGTCATTTCATAAACGCTAGCTACATTTAAACGCTTATGTCTCAAAATAAACGCATATGCTGTGTCTGAATGCATTCCCTGTAGGGCACTATTTGGGGTGCAGCCGTTTTGTAGTGTTGTCTGAAATCTTAGTGGACAAATTCCATTTTCTGTATAGTTCACTATACTATACTTGACATTTACTTGTCAGGATGGGTGCGGCCAACTTCGTATATAAATGTAAATGAAAAAGAACTGCTTAACAAAAAGCCAGCAGGTATGTGTTCGTGGTGTATTTAATACAGAAAATAGCTTTTAAGATTTCTGTATTTTTGGGGTTTCAGTTTGCTAGGTTGTTTATAACGTTTAGATTGTTTACACGAAGGCAGGTCACAGTGATGTGTGCTTCCGGAGCACTCTAGTAAGTGTTGTTAGAATTTTCTCTGGTGTATAATGCACAATACAGAACAGTCCATATAGTAAATAGTGAACGAGTGAATGTGAATTACGATATGACAATTATGAATTTATAGTTATGATGGGAGTTACAATATGACGGTCCCGCATTTATAATTAAGATTTGAGTTACGATATGATGGTTACGCATTTATAGTTCAGATTTGAGTTACGATATGACGGTTACGTATTTATAGTTAAGATTTGAGTTACGATATGAGGTTACACATTTATAGTTCAGATTTGAGTTACGACATGACGGTTACATATTTATAGTTAAGATTTGAGTTACGATATGATGGTTACGCATTTATAGTTCAGATTTGAGTTACGATATGACGGTTATGTATTTATAGTTATGATGTGAGTTACGATATGACGGTTATGCATTTATAGTTCAGATTTGAGTTACAATATGATGGTTACGTATTTATAGTTCAGATTTGAGTTACGATATGACGGTTACGCACTTATAGTTAAGATGTGAGTTACGATATGACGGTTACGTATTTATAGTTAAGCTGTGAGTTACGATATGACAGTTACGTATTTATAGTTGCGATATGACGCTTATGTATTTGTAGTTGTGATGTGAGTTACGATATGACGGTTCCGTATTTATAGTTATGATGTGAGTTACGATATGACGGTTATGCCTTTATAGTTATGATGTGAGTTACGATATGACGGTTATGTATTTATAGTTATGATGTGAGTTACGATATGACGGTTATGTATTTGTAGTTGTGATGTGAGTTACGATATGACGGTTATGTATTTATAGTTATGATGCGAGTTACGATATGACGGTTATGTATTTGTAGTTGTGATGTGAGTTACGAGATGACGGTTATGTATTTATAGTTGTGATGTGAATTACGAAATGACGGTTACGTATTTATAGTCATGATGTGATTTACGATATGACGGTTATGTATTTATAGTCATGATGTGATTTACGATATGACGGTTATGTATTTATAGTTATGATGTGAGTTACGATATGACGGTGATGCATTTATAGTTATGATGTGAGTTATGATATGACGGTGATGCATTTATAGTTATGATGTGAGTTATGATATGATGGATACGTGTTTATAGTCGTGATGTGAGTTACGATATGACGGTTTGTATTTATAGTTATGATGTGAGTTATGATATGACGGTTTGTATTTATAGTTATGATGTGAGTTACGATATGACGGTTTGTATTTATAGTTATGATGTGAGTTATGATATGACGGTTACGTATTTATAGTTATGATGTGAGTTATGATATGATGGATACGTGTTTATACTTATAATGTAAGCTCTGTGATAAATTGTGTGTATCGAGTGCATTAACACAACCTGCAGTACCTGAATTTGATGCACACATTTGTGTGTGTGTGTGTGTGTGTGTGTGTCATTCTGCCAGGATTTAGACTGGAAAAGCAGATAAGAAGTGTAATAAATTATTTATATGCCTTCTTTTTTTGTGACAAGAGAGACAGTGTGTGTGTGTGTGCTGTTAATGGAAGTATATCATGTTTGTTACTTTATGTGGGTGGTAGTTGCATATCTTTGTGTGCATGATTTGAATCTGTGCGTGTGTGTGTGTGTGTGTGTGTGTAGGTTGCTAATCTGTGTGTCTTTATGTGTTGTTAATGTATGTAGGTGTATGTTTGTGTGCATAATCTGTGTGTGTGTGTGTGTCCATGTGTCTTGTCAATGGTTGCAAATGTGTGTGTGTATGTGTGTATGTAGGCGGATGTCTGTCTCTGTGTTGTTAATGTATATAGGCTTGTGTGTCTGATGTGTGTGTGTTTTGTATCTCAGGAGGAGGTTAAGCCCTTCCTATAGTGTTCTGTAGTTCATCCGGATCTCCATCAATCCCAGCGTGTCCTGCTGCTCCGCCCCCTCGTCTACAGCACTTCCTGTCCTGGGGTTTCCACTTGCTCCTCTTCCTCCTTCATCAACCCACCAACTGTGTGTTTGGGTGTCTGTCTCTCTGTTTCTCTACGTCTGTGTGTGTCTGTCTCTACATCAATTTATCAATATTTTATAATTTATCATTCATTAACCTAGTCTAATTTGGTTACCTAATTGGACTAGTTTGTTTGATATTCTGCACCACACGCGCTTCATTACCAAATGTTAAAATGTCCGCGTGACTTAGCACGCCTGGCTTCGTCTCTAATTGCAGTGTGCTTGCCTGTTTCCGTGCTAGCCGAGTTCCTCTTCGCACTTCGGCAGCTCTTAATTAAGGAAACAACCCCTCACTGATTAGGGAGGAGGAAAAATGCCGGATTTTGGCTTCATCCAAACAATAGCTATCTGGCTCGTTTGGCTTTAGCGCCACAATACATTGCAGCCGATAGTTTTGTATGCTGCACGAGTGCGTGAACGGAGCACATGCCAAAGCCCAAGCTCTGGGCCAAGAAACCAAAAACGACATGCTCAAGACAGCTCAAGACTCCAATTATCCGTGCATCCATCCATCAGAATTGCTGGGGCCATTGGTTTGACGTGTGTAAAATAACACTTTTTAGCTTTAGCGTAGCAGGATCGATGGATGAGCTTCACGCTAACTCTGATGTGCTTTCAAGGAGCAAATGCAGTCTAATGGCACAGGACTCGTGTCAATTAATAAACTCATCCCTCAAATGGACTTGTGGAAAAGCACCGAAGGGACCTGATGAGCATGGAGAGTGCAAAACATCTCATTTAGATATGGCTAATTCTTCATGCAGATCTTTTTTCGGGTGCATGCCCCAGAAGTTGAAAGCTGTCCTTGATCGTACACTACTGGCTCCCCATGGTGACATTACAGCAGAGCGGGCAATTAGGGAAGTGGAGGAGTGCTGCACTAGGCCAGACGGGGTGTGTGTGTGTACTGAAGAGTGATGGCCAGATTACCCAGATGATATGGGGTTGGGATCTGAATCCTCCTAAATGTTATCCTGCCACAAACATGGTACCAAAGACTGTGTTTCAAAAGCTACTGATTTTGACGCACCCTTGTTGACCACCAATTAGCCCTTTCCTTACCTCTTCCCTTGTTTTCCCGATTTAAGAGCCAAATTGTTCTAATAACATAAGTTTCCTCATGCACAATGTAAAAAAGAATAACCGTCAAGCTTTTATCTCGGGCTTTAAAAACATATTTTACCATACAAAGTGAAATACACAGCACCGACTACGTGCAAGACGACAGATACGTCGCTTTTAGCTGTTTATTTTGAATGTATATCTGCTCAAAAGCGGAGGTGGGAGGTACATTTACTTTGTTACTGTACTTAAGTACAGTTTTTCTAAACGCTGATGGAAGTGATAGCAAGGGTGTTTGTACACGTGCATGTAAGCGCAGTGTCTTACACCGAAATGGAGAGGGAAAAAAAAACAACACAAAAAAACAAGAGCCCTTAAACGTTCAAGAATTCTTCCTCAAACCTCACAAAAACACGTAGAGATAAGTTACCTAATATCTATAGCTACAAATATCTATCTGCTGTAAGCTACATTTCATACTTATCTAGCCAGTTTGTATCACGACAGCTAGCTATTAGTTTTATTTTGTGATTCTTTCTTGTACCTTTGCTTTCATACTTTAAGTAAATTTAAGAGTTTGTACTTTTGTACTGTAAATCGAGTAAAGAAGTTGAAGTTGTACTTCGAGTTTTGCCAGAGAATTTGTTTAGATGTGTATTTGCCCTTTACTTAAGTAAGGAATTTGTGCACTTGTGACACCTCTGCTCAAAAGAGGCCTAGCATTAATTCTAGCATTAGCTTTAGCAATGTAGCTCATATTTAGTTTCCTTCCTGTGCCAATAAAGCAGTTGCTTCTTACTTGGATTCCGCCACTGATTTATACCTAAAATTATTTTCAAAAGAAATCGCCACGTGTCTTATTGTAATGGTGGTCATGAATGTAATTTGAGTTGCTCGATCTGTGAAATGAAACGGGGGATGAAATGATGTCACCCCTAGTTCTTGGTCCCGAGCCACCAACTTTTTGGTGCTGGAACGGAATTTTGCTGGTCGAGAACCGGCTCTTTGGCGGTGGAAAAGCGCAGATCCAGATTAGGCACCAGCGCATTGTCGGTGGAAAAGGGCTAACTGTGGGCAAGGACCATCCTGGCTCTAATACCCCCCTGATCTAATTAAGCCCTTCCTAAGTGTGGGTGTGATCTAGCAATGAAAACAGCGGTATTCAGGTACGAGGGTGTTCAACAACGAAAGCACAGCATCATAAAAGCAACAAAGTGAGTTATTGAATGTAGTTATAGTAGGGGTATGTATAATAATCAGGGGTGGAAAAAGTACTTAAGTGACAGGTATTGTGTCAAAATCTTACTTAATTAAAAGTAGGAAATAATATTATAATACATTTATTAAATCAAAGTGTCCACACTTAAATGTGCTCAAGTAAAAAGTGAAATATTTTTTTAAGTTGGGACATGATTTGTATTTTATTTCTTTTTTTATCTTTCATATTTTATGGTTACATATTCACATAACTCAAGTTGTATAAAACGTTACGAAGGTTAAGGTTTAGGTTAGGGGGCGGGGTTTGGTGTTTGTACCTTTTCTCACAACTTCATTCATGCGACATCAAACGAAATCCAACCACATCGCCATCGTTCACTTGAATTCTTACGCATTTTTCCTAATGTATGAAAGAGCCACTAGACTAATAGCCAGTCGTGGTGCTGTGGTATCCATCCAAATTGATATGAATTTGATCAGAGGGATTAATTATGGTTAATGAATAAAGTTAAAATGCATGAAAGAGTGACTGATTGAATGATTAATTAAATTGGTAGGCTGGCAAAAAAAAAAAAAAAAAAAGATTTGTAACGAGTACTTTGTATGGTTTAAATGAAAATTCAATGAGTGTGTTTTTTTTTAATGGAAATATAATTGAGAGAAGAAATATTAATTTGCAATTACACTCAGGTAAGGTAGGGTTCAAACGTCTGAGTACACTGCCACTGGGATACTTAAGATTGTGACTTCTTTGACCTGAATGAAAGGTGTAATGGATGTGAGCCCTACTCTGATTTGTTGACTTTTATTTCTTCATTTATTTATTTACTGAGTGATTTCACTGTAACTATTAAAATATATAAATCACACAGGTAGCACAGGTCAAATAAAACGTGATTTAGCTCTCAATGCACCCTTATTGCCCCCTTTAAATAGTCACGCCCGCATGACTTTCACAGCTCGTTCCCTGCGCAATAATGTTGAGCAACCCAGTGCATGATGGGAACATCAATAAATAAACATGCCTCAAGCTGTGTGCGAGGGCTGCAGGCAATCAGGCGGCTTCAAAAGGACCCCTAATAAAGAACGCACGCCTTTTGCCTATTAAGGAGGCACACACGCGTGCGAACACACACACAAACACAAACACAAACACCCTGTCTTTAGCCTCCAAGATAAACAGCGTGCTCCGATACGACCCATTACGTCCTGTCTACGGTGCCGAGTCAGACCCTAATGAACTTCCTCCCTTGGGAGCTCTCATGGCCAGGATATGATCATAAGGGCCTTAAAAAGCAACGGTATTGCAGCGTGCCTATAAAGCAGGGCCTTCGACTTTTATTACTGCACGCATTAATACTGCATACGCATCATCGAGGGTCCGAAAAAAAGAAAAGAAGACGCAGCCTTCTTCCGTCATGCGGCATGATCCTGCATAAAATAGAGGGGATTTATAGAATTCAGTGCCACAGGTTTTATTTCGGTGCGGCGCTACAATGAACTTCTTGGGTATCGACTCTTTTGGGAATCATTTCGCTTCGGAAAAATAGAGGCTGGTTTTTTTTTTTTGGACATGAGCAGGAAGGAATGAGAAAAAAAGAACCAGCCCTGATCATAGCGGCGCGCTAAAGTGAATCAGTTCATATATGAGGAAATGAGGAGGAATCGAATCTTTTAGTGCCAGCATTATATCATTACAACGAAATAGAGGCCTTATATTGAACCAGCTACCATATAACATGCAGTAAAGGCGGAATCGCTGGCGTCCAGCTGTGTGAGGCAATGTTTTGATGGAGCGACGCTCTATGAGGTTAATTGGTGCATATGAGCACAGCTGGGTGTTTATTTATTTCTCCTTCAACAAAGAGGCGTAGTCAGCATAAATATATATATATATATATATATATATATATATATCCATGTGTCCAAAAGTACACCAATAATACACTATATAGTGCACTATTTTGTAGTCACGTCAGAGGAATATCCAGTGCACTTACGAAATCCAGGAATGCACCGCAATAGGTCCATAATGCAATAAAATCCATAATGCACTGTGGCATTTGAATGTGAATAGGTTTGCGACAAATCTACAGTGGACTGATGATGTGATGGTGTTTATGTGGTGGAGTACGACTGTAGCATCATAGGGCGCCTAAACATACGCAGTATTTAATGGGTTTGAATCGAAGCCTGGCGTGGCTTGTTTGGGGCAGGTGTGAACCCTAGTGCGGTTCAATTGTAGTGAGAAAATGATTCGGCCGCACTGCAGGAAGTGAATCGAACATGCCATGCATTATGGGTTGTGGGTGGCTTTTTTTTGGGACGTGAGCTGCCTAGATAGCACACAAAGATTATTTATGAATTATTTGATATTATTATTGAATTATTGATTCATCTATTATTTAGCACCGGCTCCATATTCTCTGGGCTCAGTTCATTTCCGTGATTTCTATGCACACCCGCGAAAGGTTTGTTAACATTTTCTGTCGCCATGTATCCTCACCACTGACAAAGACTTTTGCAAGTACGTTTCCCTTTCCCACACATCTCTTTTATGTTTTCTTGTCCGTTTAATGGGGTCCAGAAAGAAAACGAACCTTCTGAATCTGAAGATTTCACTCTGATTCAGACTCGGCACACAGACTAATTGGTATGAAAGGCCCAATAGAATGATGAACAAACCATGTAGGGAACCAAAACCATTATTAAAAATGACTGAAAATCACTCAATTCTTCAAGGATTCTTTGGATGGTTAATGGTTCTTGTTCTCTAAAAAAGTTCGACTTAAAATATTTTGTTATTGGGAAACAATCTGTTGTAAAGCTTTACATACAGTAGAACATTTAAGGGTTTGCCCAGAGGGACAATCCAAAGAACTTCTTACGAGTGCTAGATATAACTGTGTATATTACAGTGCTACATAGTGCCTAATAGCATACTTTATAACCTGTGCAGATGTTCAATTCTTCTCCAACGAACCTCAAACAAATGAGAATTGCAGTCATTTTTACACACATTTATATAATTGGAACATTAAGCTCATATTTGGCAAATAGGGTCATTTTAAGGTTCTGTTTCATTCACAGATACGCAGATATATTTCTCTGCACACTCCAGGCCCACTGAGACGAAAATCATCGAAGCAAATATTAGCACCATATCCTGTGATGCAATTCTAGTCTCAAGATTGCAAAATCGTAAAGGGTTAGCATTCATATCTTTTCCTATTACTTTATTCATATGAAATTTCTCCAGTATAGGGAATAGTGAGTAGGATGCCACTTCAAGGAAAACATATGTCACAATCTTTGCAAATACCAAATTGTTTAAGGCAGCAAAGTTTACACACATAGCTCCAAATTAATGAAGCTCATATTTTTGCATACAGGGTCATTTTAAAGTTCTGTTTCACTCATTCGACGTCCCTCGTTTGCAAATTTCAATCCAACCAAATCGCTCTTGGTTAGAATTCCTATTCATTTTCCGTGAGGTCATGGAGATTGTTGGGTTAGTGACCCTGTTTCGAGCCACGCTTATGATCATCAGGAGTCTAATTCAAATGAGCAAACTGATATTATTGTTTCCTCCATGTGAAAGAAAAGGGCCTATCCATCAACACACTGACAGAAAAAAAAGCTACACACTGCAAAATTCCCCACGGTTGAAATTAACTCTTGCGGTGGTCCATTTGTGCACCTTTGATGAGTCATAGAAATGAAAAGTGTCGCCATCAGCAGGACTTTTTAACCACAGCTTCCGCATAAAAAAGTATTCCCGAAAGGATCGATAGCGGTGGGCTATTCTTTGGACGCAAGCAGAAAGTTCATAAGCGAGACGGAATTGTGGCTCTCAGCTTTATGGTCCGATTGACTATCAGCTCCCCGAGCTCTCGCAAAGTCATCCGCCGCAGACTTTATGCTTTCATTACCTCTGAGCCATCGTCTTCCTCACCGGAGTCACAGACGAACCTCCTAGGGATAATGCTGGTGAGCTGCATTCCAATACCGTTTTTAAACCCTTGTTTACAGGTACAATCCCAGAAGGCATTGAAGTAGACCGCAATTTCCTTTTTACGACAGCCAAAAATGCTGTATAAAGCTGTTCATAAATTTAAACAGGAATAAAATCAAATTAACAACATAACACTGGTTTTGCTACATCCAAATTAGGTGATATCGAGCCAACTATTCTATCTATACCTCACAGCTTGACTAGTGATATGACTCCAGGTGAAAGGAAGAAGTAAGGTTAAGCGAGTTCCTGTTGGAAAAGAAAATTATGAATTTATGAGGAATAGCAATGCAAAATGGCAGACTGTTCAATTTGATTTTGGGGTTGCGATGTTATGGCGAGTCAAAATGCTGACTAGCTTCTAAATGAGCAACTAGCCACAGTGGATGATAACTAACAACGTTAATTTCAAGCCTGATGTAGATTATACATTCGCGAGGAAAAGTTGAATGAAATGCAGAGTCTATCTTTCAGTTCCCTTATACAAAGAAAAGACGTCATGCTGCTGAACTTTGGATTTGTGTCCATGTTCATGAACACCAATTCCTTAATCTGGAATTGCGATGGAGTGCCACAGTCGAAAGAAGCAGGAGGCCATGTGTGAAAGGTTATCTGGGTAAGTGACTTCCAGCTTGGAGAGTGCCGAGGGACAAAAGGAAACGTTGAAAAGTTGTGCGAGAGCATTAAGTGGGAAAAGAGCACTGAGAAAATCCTGTTTGTTCTTTTCGTCAGAAACCGAAGCTGACCAAGATCTCTGTCCGTGTAACACCATGCAACCTGATCTCGGCAAGAATTTGAAAAAAGAATTATGATTTCAAGAAGGAGGGGATGCCCATTTTCTAATAATAAAACATGAAAAATTGCCTCACAGCTGGACTAATTGATAACAACTATTAAAATATTAAATTAATAACAACTACTAAATTTAGTAGTTCAGAATTTTATTTAATTTTTTTTAAAGTTCCTAAACAAATAAATAAATATTAATGATCTATTCTGTCATTTTAAGGGCCGATGAATCTTTTCTCTTTTTTTAACCAACTGATTTTGCTGCATTTCGTGGGAATAAAGTCATAAAAAAGAAAAATTTACGACCGTTAACTTCCTGAGTTTTTTATATGAATTGGTTCATGCAATTTGCCAAACAATTCACTCCCAAAATTGCAAATTGCGCATGATCCTATACTTTTCAAGCTGTCTCTATTTCAATCCGAAGATTCAGACAAGCTTTTTTTCTCTATCCACTTCTGCGCAGATGTAGAAAAATGAAAAATTAGAGTAACGGTATACGGTACATGCGACGGTGTACAAGTCCAGGTGTCTTTATCAGATTTCTTGAAATTGAAATCCAATTACGGCTTTAATCTGATATAAGATATTATAGTATGCTATTTATATGACCGATTGCATTAATTTGGTAATTGCTCCAATCAGATAATCAGATTATTAGTGTGCAGAATTCACTTTAATCAAAACTCCTCACACAGTTAGCACAACAGCGCTCTGTAAATACGTTTTTCATTCAGTAAACACAGTTTTTAAAGAAAAATAGTTACTACGTTATCAATATGTCATATAGTGCACTTACTCTAATGCCACCAGTTTTGCTGAAACTGGATCAGTCGTATCCAAAGCACGATCAGGCGCAGACCAAAAGTGAGCTCACATTCAGAAGAGCAATACATAAAGCTTTGTTCACTGAGAGAGAGAACAGCAACTTCATCACAGATACAGAATGTGCTGA
>JAOUQW010000025.1:837076-851517 GCA_028565825.1 Olivaichthys viedmensis | reverse complement strand
TACACACTAACACTCTCTAACACACACTGACACTCTCTAACACACACTGACACTCTCTAATATACTCTCTAACACACTAACACTCTCTAATACACTCTCTAATACACACTAACACTCTCTAACACACACTGACACTCTCTAACACACACTGACACTCTCTAATATACTCTCTAACACACAGTAACACTCTCTAATACACTCTCTAATACACACTAACACTCTCTAACACACACTGACACTCTCTAATACACACTGACACTCTCTAATACACTCTCTAATACACACTAACACTCTCTAACAGACACTAACATTCTCTAACACACACCAACACACCCTAATACACACTAACACTCTCTAATACACTCTCTAACAAACACTAACACTTTCTAATACACTCCCTAATACACTCTCTAATACACTCTCTAACACACACTAACACTCTCTAATACACACTAACACTCCCTAATACACACTAACACTCTCTAATGCACACACACTCTCTAACACACACTAACACTCTCTAATGCACACACACTCTCTAACACACACTAACACTCTCTAATGCACACACACACTCTCTAACACACTAACACTCTCTAATACACAAGAACACCCTCTAATACACTCTCTAATACACTTATTATTATTTGATTAATACACACACACTCTAATACACACACTCTCTAATGCACTCTCTAATACACTCTAACACTCTCTAACACACTAACACTTTCAAATACACTCTCTAATACACACTAACACTCTCTAGTAGACACTCTAATACACACTAATACTTTCAAATACACTTTCTAATACACTTTCTAATACACACTAATACACTCTCTAATACACTCACACACACTATCTAATGCACTCTCTAATACACACTAATACACTCTCTAACACACACTAACACTTTCAAATACACTCTCTAATACGCACTAACACTCTAATACACTCTCTAATACACACACTCTCTCTAATGCACTCTCTAATGCACTCTCTAATATACACTAACACTCTCTAATACACACTCTAATACACACACACACTCTCCAATACACTCTCTAACACACACTAACACTCTCTAACACACTCTAATACACACACACACTCTCTAATGCACTCTCTAACACTCTCTAGTACACACTCTAATACACACACACTCTCTCTAATGCACTCTCTAACACACACTGACACTCTCTAATACACTCTCTAATACACTCTCTAACACTCTCTAACACTCTAATACACACACACACTCTCTCTCTCTCTAATACACTCTCTAACACACTAACACTTTCAAATACACTCTCTAATACACTCTAATACACACTAACACTCTCTAGCACACTCTCTAACACACTCTAATACACACACACACACTCTCTAATACACACTAACACATTTATAAACCTTGATAACTCTAAATTGGGAAACACCACTATATTTCATTATGTATTATTAATTAAAGGTTAATTATTATTTGATTAATAATTAATCCACATCTGTGGGGTTAATGAATGTTTTCAGTCAATTGGTGATTTACAGACACGTAAATTGGCCACAATATTTAATATTTAAATTTAACCCTTATAGCATTAGATTAATCTTACAGCATTTAATCAATTCTTACAGTGTTAACCCCTGAAACTCCCAGGAGCTGTCGGCGGGTCCAGACTTACAGCCCTCACTCTCGTAACCACACACCTTTTCTACCAGTGTTTCTGTAGTTCCTGAATAACGTGCTGTATGTTAAATAACTGAACAATACGCTGGAGTTTAAGGGGTTAAATGAACACATGCAGTGTTTCTGTAAGTCCACATGGACACAAATAAACACTGTAATGGTGAATTCAACACTGTAGCTGTTACTACCAGGTGTTTGTTAAGTCTAATACAGAAGCTGCATTTGGGTAACGTTATATTTGGTGGAATTTCAATGACATTGTGCTTTATGTCATATGTAAAAGCATGCATTTGTAAACTAAAACATAAAAAAATTATCTCTCGGGTTGCGGCCTACGGCTCGCATCCTTTTGCAGCTTTGATTGGACTATGTGTAAAATGGCCAGGTTGGGGTGGAAGACCGTGACATCGAGTAATATCTCTTAAAAAATTAAACACAGTGGAGGAGCTTGTGTCACTACACACTACATACGCAGTAAAGTCCAAGAGTCTGAGTCCACTTCCACTAACTGGTTTTAGATCCAAAAAAATTGTATTTCTCAAACAGGTTAGCTTAATTTATTAGACGTGCATAACAGTGTGTTCTTATTGACTATAAACAGTAGGGACGGTAACACACAACGCATTGACTGAGTCCATATCAGGTGTTAAGTGTTAAGAGATGACAACCATTAACACGAGTAGTGTCCATGTGTTGAATGAAATATATCGGGTCACAACAAATTCAAGAAAGTAAAGCAAATGATGCAGGATATTCAGATTTATTTTATTTCCAAACGAGCATATTTTAATGAGCTGAAATGGATTTGTTGATTTGTTTCAGTTTTTAATAATATGTTCTTCAACTACTTAACTATCAATTCGGTAATTTGTTCCTTTTTTTAATAAATATTGAGACCTCTGCCGTATACCCAGCTCTTCACTTGTGGTTATGTTTTTCAGGATATTACAGTTATATCGTATTCCTCTTGAGATGGATTTTTTATGAATCCCGAGGTCATACGGTAGTTAGATTTTTTTTTATTAGACACACACACAAAAAAAAGATCTCCGCTTCATTTCCCTTGACAGCAAAAAAGCACTTATGTTTTAAGTGTCTGCATCTGTATGGATAAGAGAATGAGAACGTGCCACCGAAACAGAAAATAGTTCGTTTTATCTAATCATTTATAAATAAAGAGGAGGTTTGGAGCTCCTGGGACACCACGAGACTATTTTTCGGGCTGTTTTCGTCTCTTGGCCTCTATTTTTGGCTCTCAAGTGAAGTCGAAGAGCGTCTTTTGTTCTCCCTGCATTCCAGACCATCCTGTTATTTTTAGATCTCTGAAATCTTGCTGTGGCTGCAACAATGCATTGTGGAGACACGTGTGGACCAGTGAGGTTTTAGACACAATAGAAGATTTGTTTTTTGTTTTTTCCATCTGCGTTACTCAGAGGATGCGCAAAAACCATTGCTCCCAGGTGCCACGTGGCTCTTTTTAATACAGGACCTTCGCTTTTTTAAAGAAAACTTTATTTCTACGCTGTTTTAATAAACTACTGATAGCAAGTTCGAGCAGTTTCCTGAGCCAAGTCATTTAATACTAGCTAATTTAGATGTCTTCATGTTTCGGTCTGATATTGACTTCTGCTCAGCAGCTACAATATTGAATAGATCTTGTAACAGATACGGTAATGACTTTCCCGGCGTGGCAAGTGATTAGCTCAGGGCTAGCGCAGCGCCTTGTGTGTTTGCAGCTGCTCAGGAGGACAGGGCCCACATTCATCCTCCCAAAGGAACAGCACAAGGATCATACTTCTTCTTCAATAATCATATTCATTAGCTCATTAGCTGATATGTACTAAAAAAGAAAAGGTTGGTTTAAACATCACGTGACCGACAGCGTTCCAGTAAATAAATCCAACTGAATGCTTCTGCTCTACAAAATAAAATAAAAAAAGACACACCAAGGTGAGCAGATTGGAAAGCAACCTTGATCTCGACTGTTATGGAGTCCCAATATAGCATGTAGCCTGTCACATTGGACTATCGGTAGTACAGACAGAGAAAAAAAGCAAGAACGTAGGACATCGGATTGTGTTTTGTTTTGTCATTGTTGGATTTATTTTTTTTGCTTTTTTATCAGACAATGAATTCTATATGGATGAAAATCAAGGCCCCCTGCGCAATCGCGTGTTCTGCCGGATATTAACATCATTAAGCAGCGCGTCATTTATCATGACAGATCTTGAGATAACACACCGTGTAATGGAGCCCAAATGATCTTGGCAAGGTTGATAAAAATCAGCACAGTGATCTGAGTACATCTGGCAACCGGCCGTAATTGAAAATGACAAAAGGAACGAATGGCTCGCTCTCGTTAGCTCATGCAGTCAGCTACTGCGATATAGTTATCATGGAGATGGAGCGAGTCTTACTGGAGGTGGAAGATCCTTAATTAACACAGGACTATAATTAGAGTGCAGACTGAGATCTTTTCCTCTCCACACCCTCTGGCTGTGAGTGTGTGTGTGTGTGTGTGTGTGTGCTCTCCTGGTGTGAACAAGAGAGAATGAAGCTTTGCAAAACAGTTTAGCAAGAAGACGCATTTCATTTTTAGAGCATTTGAGCATGAACAGAAGCCGATCGTGCAGTTGCTTATTTATTTTACATTATTGAGACTTGCAAATTGCTGGTGTAGTCATTGTATATTAACAAGTTCCCTTCCAAATAAGCAATTTCAGTGCGAAAAAAATCACAAAAAGAGTGCATTTTGCCAAGTTTCGCTCTTTGATCGTTGTCGAAAAGTTGCTCGTTTTGTCACCTCGCCATGTTCTCCAGCCCAAAGACAAGTAAATTCTAAACTTGAATCCAAAACTTTTTCCAGCTCAGCTGCTGCAAAGGCTTGGCTCTATATCCGGCCATCAACATAATGACCCACAATCTTTTCACACTCGGGGAACCAAGTGTGTGTCAGATTCGGCGTAGAACTGCGGTGGAAACAGTGCCCCCTGATCTGAAGCGGTCCAATTAGGTGCCTGAAAGCGTCGCTTCAGTCCCTGTAGATTGCTAATTAGAACCAGCCGAAATGATCGCCTACGTTAAAGGGGTGATGAAAAAGGGGCAGCGTTTGATGAAACAAAGACGCCGTACTTGTTTTGTCGGAAAGTCTGCCGAATTAGAGAGAATCGGGAAGCACGTCTTGCTGCGGCTGCTATAATGTACATGCGAAGACAGGAGTGCTTTTAGAAGCTACGTTTCTTTTCCCCCCATCTGCTTTTCTCAGAGGAAGCGCAAATAAAAAGCACTGAAAGCTGCTTTGAACTCGGCAGGACTCTTCAACGACGATGCAGAGGATACAAAGGATATTTGAAACCCTGTTTAGAAGTGTTTGCATTGAAATTTTAATTAGCACGATGATCGTCAAGGATTTGTAGGATAAAATAAACCTGCTCTGAAGCGTAACCTTAGTGAATAAGCCATACGTTTGCTCGGTTTAATTCCTGACACATCTTGAGAGAACCAGGAAGCAGGAGACACAAGTTGGAGGAGAGATATGAGATTTCTGACTTTGATTAACAATATGAAGTGACAAATGTCGTAATTTTTGTACACATTTAAACCCATTGCATTAAATAAGTGAAGAAAAATGTGGTTGGGCTTTTTCCAGCGGTGCAATTCAGAAAATGGATTTTCAATGGACTGGAATACTTTTTTAGGAAAGCGGTTACACAAGGACATATGGATCTATTTTAGCAGGTTATAGGCTCGTCGAACCTTCTTCAAATGTACCTTTGTCTTTTCTCTTATTGATGTTCCTTATCTTTTGCTCTGGACAGCTCTTTGTTGGCCTTTGTTCATTTTGGTGTCATTCAGTCTTGTCGCGACTGGGATCTTTCTCCAGCGTGTGTGCCAGTAAACCTTGAAGCAGGCAATGAAGGGCAGCATTCCTTTAGCAAACACAGAGTCTTTCCTCTTCTTTTTTTTCTCTCTCTTCAAGCTATCGATCGCTCGCGGCAAAGGCTCTGTCTCAAAACGCAGACACAGAGTGACAGCGCCCGCTATTTATCAAGACTTCACCTGCAATAAGTCATCAAGCCTTTCACTGCAGAGAAATTGTAGTTTGTCATTTTTAGAGGGATTGTAAAGAAGAAAAAAAAGGGCAATCAAACATCAGCCTTGTCATCCGACATCACTTTTAAAAGTCTGAGTCCACGACCAAAGGTGTCAGGATCAAATACAATTTGTCAAATTCTATTTCTCAAACAAGATTTCAGCATTTTCTACTAATAAAAGTTAAAAAAAAAAACATGACATATTGAGGATACATAGAGGAGCATACTGATCAAATATCAGATATAGATGTGTGTGTGTGTGTGTGTGTGTGATGGGAAGCCGCTGTGTAGAAGATGCCTTAAGTCAGCACTTCTTCTCTGTGTGTGTGTGTGTGCGTGTGTGCACTGTGGCCTATATGCAAACCCAGCTGTATTTCCATATGTTCCAGATTCCCACGCTCTGCGTTCTACGTGACCGAAACTCTTGTCTCGCCCCTAACCTCGGGGTTCCATCTCTCGTCCCGTAACCTCACCACAACACCCCGTACTTTATGATATTCCACATTTTAAACCGTTCTTATATTCGCGTCTTTCTTTTCCTCCAGCGTACCTCTTCCATAGTTTAACCCATATGTTCTGTTTGGGTTAAAATACTCCATATCATATTCCAGAGATTATGTACAGGTGCATGACTTGTCCTATTTCCTCGTAATTATTTCCACACGCACCATCAGGAGGATCCCCAAACACGCGGATACACTTTGGGGCGCCATTTCCATCATAAACATTGTTAATACTGGTAATAATTGGGATGTGATCCGATATATTGGGTATTGTAAAATGAATTGTATTGCTACAAAATGAATCATCACAGAACATGTTAAGTGGGTTAAGTGCTGTCTGTTTCTCTTCGTTGTGGCCAGTTTTCTTGCAGCTAAAAAATGAGCTTTGTTTTGTGTTTTTTCGCAGGCGGAAGCTAAATGGGTCGTGAGTTATTTCGGGATTTGATGCTAGCATGACCTGTGGGAATGCGAGTTTGATAAATGCACAGGGGCTAGCATTATATCAGTTTGTGCATATTATGTACAGCTTTATATCAGTGTGTCTGGTTGCGTTGAGTTTATAAATGGATAGATGATGTTTGCTTTTTTCTCTACTCTTTTCACATGCATGTGTTTAATACTGCAGTTCAGAATATCGTACAACACGGTTTCCCAACTCCAGCCCTGGTAACCCACTGCCATGCACAGTTTCAAGGTTTCCTTTTCCCCCCAACACACTTCACGCAACTCATCAAGGGCTTCATAATTAGCTGTCGAGTTGAATCAGGTCTCCTCAGACTTTTTTTTTTTTACACAGTCCCCAGGACTGCAGTTGAGAAACGTGTAGTATCTGTACATTATCTTATATTTCAGTGTCTGTACAGTGTCTGGTACAGTGCTTTCTGAACTTTTCAATGTAGGAAAAGAGTAATATAGCATACTTTATTCTCATATAGCTTAAAATTGTGTATCATTTTTCTAATTAAATATCCTAAAAGTAATATTACACGTAAAGCAGTTAACAATTTCCAACAGGCACTTACTGGAGTCCCGCTTTAACTCAAAATAGCATTCAGTTGGGCATATAGTGTATATATATACGACGTCATTATGCCGTACCCTATGTAGTGTAGTGTGCACATGTAGTGAACAGGAGGTCATTCAGGATTTGGCCTAACTATGCATTGGAGGGGTTTAAAAGAAGGATAAAGATGACAGATTTTTGCGTGGATGTCAGGTCGCGTGAGAAAATGTAGCGAAATATCAATTTAACATTACTGTGGGTAAATCAATCAAATGAATCTAAAGCATTAAAATTATAATCATTGTCCGATGATTACGACTTTAAATGATCTGTGTATTTACAGAACAAACGTGCAATAATGTTATATGAGCTGTAATCTGTATCCTGCCACGACAGAGTCACAAGTCAAGAAGTGTGGGCTGAAGAGAGAGAGAGCGTGGAAACACCCTTCCCATCCTCATATCTCCTGATTTGTCTCACCCCCGTGGCCCTCTCGCTCATATCCTCATTCAGGGAGATGAAACCAAATCCACATGCTGAGAGGCTTGTGAGCAAGAGGCTGGTACAGCATCAGTGTCCAAAAAGCGTGACTCATCCTGCATGCTAATCACACTAACATGACCAAAAGCCTCCTGGGGCATTCCGTCTAGCCACTATTCTCTCTCAGTAGTCATAAATGAGCCACCCTTCCGATCTCCACAGCAATTTCCACATTTCCCACTGACAGGTATTTCAGTTCGCACCACACCGAACTCAATGAACCCAGAGCCGAAAGGGAGCCTTGTGTGTCAGAGATGAGATATAAAAGCACAGGCTGTCTGCTTTCGTCCTTCACAGCGGCCAGACGGATTTGTTTTCATTTGAATCATGAGTGCTAGTGTGTATTATTTTGAACAGTGGTTCTGTGTATGCAGTCGACACGAGGAACTTTAAGAAGTGAGGATACAAACGCCTTCCGATCGCCGCTAATGTACCTATGCACTGTGATATACAGAAGGAAATGTTTAAACGAGGACTGACGATTAGGTTCGCCGACTTGTGTCCTGTTTCCTCCTAACGCATGCTGGGAGATTTAATGAAAGCTGCCAGTTCACGATTAGTCTAGTCTAACACTGCCAGACAGACAGGCTGTGGATCTGGTCCCAGGTTGACGTAGTTTGCAGGATTATCCCCCTCTGGACCATCACCCTGCTTCCATTGGTACTGAAACACTTGAAACACCAAAACCATTTTAGCCCTTTAACCATAAAAGGAAATGTCCTAAGGTCACCTTGTATTAGGCCCCGCAGGATTTGAATGGCTTGCTCTGAATTCTGTCGACGTCTCTTTTTCATAAGCGAAAATGATGCATGCCTCTTGTTCTTCCTGAGTTCTGCAGCAATGCTGACGGCAAACTGTCTGTTAGGTTTTAGCTGGGAGGATGAAATGACGGCAGGGTTCAAGAAGGTAGTGATGCAGTGATTATGAAGAAAATCTCAGACTCGGGAGATGGGCTGAGGTTCAGACTGGAAGAAAAGATTTTAAAGCAGTCACATCAATAAACGAAATCTCATCCCGTCTTACCAAACTGATCCAAAGAGCGCTTTACAAGTTCTGACTCAATCACTTCCGTTTTTTCATCATCTGATGGATTTTCTTGAGCTCGGTTCCGTTTTTTTATTTTTGTGTCCAGAAAATGAAGTAGTGAACCCTTCCCATTGCTCCCCACACGTACACATTAAAACCACCCATCAAACGGTCCAGCACTGATTGATCCACAGCTATCAGAGCGCTAGTTTTTATTGCTAATTACCCAGCCTTCCCCCCTAGGCACTAACCCAAGGCTTTAAAAAGCGCATTAAAACACAAGAGCAGCAAAAACGCTCAGCGAGGTTTATCTGCTCATAAAAATGTGTGTGCGCCGACGTGAGATTCCTTAATTGGTGTTATGTCACAGCTAGCGCACGGTTATCAGCCGCAAAGCACGCGTTCTCCCCCTTTGAAACAAGCTATTAGCCGTGAAAGTTGGAAATCTTAAAGAGAGAGTGAGGAGACGGCTTGCAGAGGTAGCCACAGCCCGAGATCAGCACGGCCATCATAAATGTATTACCGTCCAATATTAAACAGGGAGATGAGAAATTTCCTCATTTCCACATCACCGAGGCTGTTGTTTCCCTCTATGGTTCCCTCCGGCTTTATTAACGCTTATGTCAACAGCCTGTTCAGGATCCGTTTCACGAGTGCCGGCTTTGCTTTTTACGGCTGCTTAGACGTGTCAGCAAGCATTAGCCTGCGTTCAGCTAAACCCTGCATGTGTATAAATGGCAGTGACTCTGTGGAAACACTGTCGAAGCGCAAAGCTGAATGGCACTCATTGAACGGACGTTCTCTCGCTGTGCTTGCATGCGCTGGACGTTTTTAGTTTAGGAACACTGACCTTAAAAATGCACTTATGGATCTCCAAACATTGTGTATTTCTTTCTTAATATTACAGGCTCTCCGATGAACCTTTTTTGGCTTCAGAACACTTTATTAGGTATACTTAGGGTTATATATAGGCGCCACCAAGCCTGTAATATCGAGGAGTAGACCACCGCTGGTGACTTCACGCCCTCCCCGCTCCCCTCCTCCTTCCCCATCCCCCAATCTATTGATCTTCGTCTCTCATCGATCGACTCTCAGCCAGCTGGCCACAAGCCTGCTGCTTAACACGCCGGCAGGTGCTCATTTGTCCGTGTGCGCGTCCCACCTCATGGCCTAAGTCTAAATTTACAGATCGATGAGCTATTGCAGGATTGGACGAACGACTTGCCCCGCCCATCAGTCTCCAGCTGGCATGCCTAGCTCCCGTTCCACACAGAGCGTGTGCTGTGAGAACTCGAGTAAGAAATTGACTGAAGTTTCCTGTTGGACGAGTGCCATCCACCCGTCCGTCCGTCCATCCATCCATTCCCATACTCATAATATTGAGCATTTCTACATACCTCACATATTTTACCTGGAGAGTGACAACGGAGAAAGGACCTTTTTTATTACATTGGTCTAGACAGACAGTCTAATATGTGAGGGGGAAAAAAACCAGCCATATATTGTAGACAAATTCAATTCTGCTGGCATTTTGGGTAACAATATCCTCCGAATGTCAGGACCTCAGGGTGAACAGTGGGGGGGAGGGATGACAAAAAAAGGAGAGATTCGAAGGAAAAAGAGCAGCCAACTGGACACGGTTCCTGCTCTCAACTCATGCTGTCTGTCCCTTTCTCCTTCACACACCCACACCCCTTCAAACTATCTGGAGATGCTGCACACGCTGCCACATCCGCGACATTTCAGCAGCAGGCCACCTGACACAGCTGACCAATGGAATGCCTGGTGGAGAAATCAATCCATAGAAAACACCCACACGGCCGTCAGCGATCCAGCCGAATGGAGTCAGTCTCCTTTTACTGCCTTCACTGTTTCATCGATGTGGATTATTATTCGGGTTCACCGAGAACCACGAGAAAAGATAAAGGGAGGCGGTAGAGAGACACCAACCGAGAGAGAGGAACTCAAGGAGGGGAAGAAGAAATCTACAAATGTACATATTCCCTCGAGCACTCGGGCTGTCGTCGTTAATGGCATTTAAACATCAGACGGAAATCCGCACAAAAGCACAACGTTTTAACACTTATATTATGGCTATATTACGTTTATGCGCCTGCTGGTGTTTAAAAAGTATTTTATCACTGACCAAATCTTCAGCGTATTCAGCCTAACAGCATTGCACGATGACTTGCGTTTCCTTTTCCCGACTTTATTATTATTATTTCGAGTGTTTGAGTTACGACCACAATATTATGCACACGAGTTAGAGTGTTAGAGTGCTCAGTCCAAAGACATAACATTTACAGTAATATAGGACCCCCTTAGTTTTGTTAAACATAACCAAAATATGAACTAACTCTTAGTGCGTCCGTATTTTCTCCCATCTCAGTCTATTAGTTTCTATATCTATTCATTTGTCTTTTTCTTTCCCCTGTGTCTCTGTATCCTTATCCGACTCCATGTCTTTCACTCTCCTGCGCTCTCTCTCGCTCCGGCTTTCTTCCCTCTCCCTCAGCAGGTAATTCAGGTCAGTTGTGTTTTTTCAGCTCCAGAGAGCTCCAGTCGCCGCTGTGTAATCAATCACAGTCTAACCATCTATCTCTGAAGACCTGCTGAGGCAAATAACATGCTGGTGAGAGAGAGAGAGAGAGAGAGAGAGAGACTCCATCAATGGGTCAGGGAAGTGGACACACATAACCATCCGTCACTGCCATCATGCAGCACTACTGGGACTGAGTTTAGATTGGGGAGAGACTGATTCTTCATCTTTCCTGCTGCATTATTTTATGCCGGGGCAACCGTAAAAGACCGCGGTCTGTGTTAACCAACGAACTGGGTTCTAACACACTTGTTTATGGACCAGCATTGGTGCAGGGAGGCAGAATAAAGAGCACGCGCTATCAAATGTGGTCTACGGAGTGCATTAAGATCACATTAACGTCGCCTCCCGCTCTTAGTGATCTGTTTGTCAAAGCCTTTCTGTGGCCTAGTTCAACCATCCTGAACGTGCACAAGCTTCCATTTTCTGTTAATGGCTCTGTGTGTGTGTGTGTGTGTGTGTGCGTGCATTTTGCCCCGAGGTTTCAGCCTGGCATCTCTCCTATGTTTGTCCACTTTCATATGGACCATTCAGTGTCACCTCATTATTTATAGGACTTAATAATCTGATGACGATGATTAGAAATGATCTGTACTAGGCATGAGGTATTACAAATATTACAGCAAAAGTTGACCCACAAGCTCGGGAAGGAAACCCGCACATAATCACCATTGCAACGCCTTTCCTCGTACATTATGCCAAAATCATGCGTAATTTATTTTTTTTTTAATCTAAATTGTGTAATAGTCAAGAAAACGAAATGAAAGTCCCAGATTATGATTCAGTTATTATTATGATGAATTGTTTAGTAACTGCGGTAAAACTAATAGATAAGGTTTGTAGTTCCGAGAGCAACCAGCACACCACATTTCTGCGATTTATTCATATTGATGCTGTGCTAAATGTTCGGCACTAACTCGACTTGTGTTGCCTTTTTCGACAAGTGTTGATGCTCAGTTGCAAATAAAGTTTATTCAGTTCAATTCAGTGTTTCTGAAGGTTTTCTGTCATCCAGATCATTTAGAATTTTATAAAAGATTACTACTAGACATTGGGCTAGTCAACAAACACGGCATGTCTCTCTTTCCGCAGACATGTCTGGAGCTGGAACGCTACCTTCAGACCGAACCCAAGCGACTATCTGAGCTTTTCGAAGGCGAACTCGACCGCCTGCTCTCTCCAGGCTTCATGAAAGCACACGGCGCTGACGAGTCTCTCGACCCGCCGCTCCACGGCCTCGCCAGTCCCACCTCATCCCCACGCCGCCTCCACGGAGAGCCACTGACCTCGCCGTCGACCCCAGACCCAACCTCCCCAACTTCCGATCTCAGCACGGGAGTTGACGTTGCCCAGCTGAACGCGCTTACCTCCCTGACTCCGCCCTCATCCCCGGAACTGGAGCGGCATTCGCTCAAGACCGTCCACACTCTCTGCAGCACACCCGACGGGACCCTGATGCTCAAGCTGGCAGTGGCACGCCCGCTCTCGCCCGGGCACAGCGACGGCGAGCAGGCAAGCACAGCGGGGGGCAGAGACCCGGCCGAGAACAAGAAGAGGGTTCACCGCTGCCAGTTTGACGGTTGCCGCAAGGTTTACACCAAGAGCTCTCACTTGAAGGCGCACCAGAGGACACACACAGGTAGGAACACAGATTAAATCAACACACACACTCTCAGTCAAGACTAATTGCAAAGATTTGTTTTTCAACCACATGCAAATGAGATGCGACGCGATCTGGCGACTGACTACCAATGGAAGTGAGGGATGGTGGTACGTTTCTCGACCCCCTCCCCCTTTACTCAATACCGCACCTACAGAAGCACATAATTAACACCTCAGCTCTTGCATCATTCCTCAAGGTTGCCCCAGCACTCCGTCAGAACCTTTCGGGAACAGGCCGTAACTCTCCCAACATGTTCCATCTCGATCCAGGAAGTGCTCCATGATAGATAGACAGAATGGAAAAAGACGAGCCAGAGTGCGTCTGTGTTCCTAACAGCAATTACCAGACCAGCTAGTCACACACATCACATGTTAGACACAGAGGTGTGAACATCAGTATGTTATAGAGAGGTTACAGTACCAGAGTTCACCGGTCATATACTACTATAGAGTATAATACTATATATATATATATATATATATGTGTGTGTGTGTTGGTGTGTGCAGTGTTTTTACTTTCCTGTACCGTTTCTTAGTAATGGATGTCTCCCTTGACAACAAGAGAGTGATGGAGAAAGTGAAGAGAGAGTACTTATACAGAACAGTGAAAATGTTTTAATTAAATCACATGCATATTAAAACATTAAACAGACAAATTCAACAGAGACCGTTACAAAATGCACAAAAGGGAAGATAAGGCATGTAAACCAAAAGATGTAAAAGACTGCAAGCAGTGTGTCAGAGTTCTTATTGATCAAGTCATCCATGTTTTCTAACATTTAACAGAATTCTTCAATCCTGAACGAATCCGGATCCATTGGGTAGCTACTGGGAAAATATCTTAAATAACAATCTGTTATAGTGTTTATAACTGTAAGACCTAACATGCACGTATATAGTGTATCACAAAAGCATGCATTCATCTTGATTTGTGACTCACTTCATCGTTTTTTCTTTCAGTTCTATTATCCTTTCGTCTATTTATTAATAGATGTTTTACGCAGTTAATTCATTTATCTGCTTTTCTTTTATCTTTATTCTTTTGGTTTGACAAGATTATTACTAAACTGCCACGCCAAAGAAGCTCCTCGTGAAAATGAGAGGAGAGAGAGAGAGCAGTAGAAGGTGAGAGAGAGAGCAGTAGAAGGTGAAAGAGAGCAGTAGAAGGTGAGAGAGAGAGAGCAGTAGAAGGTGTGAGAGAGAGAGTAGTAGAAGGTGAGAGAGAGAGAGCAGTAGAAGGTGAGAGAGAGAGCAGTAGAAGGTGAGAGAGAGAGCAGGAGAAGGAGAGAGAGAGAGAGCAGTAGAAGGTGAGAGAGAGAGCAGT
>JAOUQW010000025.1:819127-830731 GCA_028565825.1 Olivaichthys viedmensis | reverse complement strand
GACCCCAGCTTACCAACATGCTGGGATATGCGAAGAATCAATTTCACTGTACTTGTATATGTATATGTGACAATAAAAGGAGCATTCTATTCTATTTTACATGCTGAATCTTTTATAGACTTCGTTCCTGTAAATCGCCATTATAAATTGTTCTATTCTTACTCAGTTATCCACTACACTAGTTTCAGATCTGTTCAAAAATAAACTGTGCGTCTGTCTCCTTTAAAAGTAGGAATAGCAGCCCCAAAATTAGTGTCATGCCCATCCTGTTTTAGCACTAACTAACTAACTACATACTCACCAATGTGGTACAGCCCAATCCAGTCCGTGGCGTCCACCTCCTCCTTGATGTCCCAGGAGATGACGAGGTTCTGTCCTCGGCTCAGGGTGAACTGGTAGGTGGAGGCAGTGAGGGAGGAGCGGCTGTCTGATGTGACCAGGTCCGTGTCGCTGTTGGCCCGCTGCAGACCCATCGTCTCGGACGCGCCGCCTCCTCGCGATGTCCCGCCACTGCCGCTGCTGCGCAGGTTCTCCGCTCCCAGCGTGTAGTGCATGTGCGAGGTCCGCCTCCGCACCACGAGGAGGTGCTCTCGGGCTGTGCTGGTGGCCATGGAAGGGTGGAGGGAGGGGTGGCTAGGGGTAGGATGAGGGGAAGGGATGGGTTGGTGGGGGCGGGAACGGGGAGGGAGGACGGCTGTGGCCAGTGAGGGGCGAATGGTGGAAGCTGGGTGAACGGAGGGGCGAAGAAAAAAAGGCCGAAAAGGCCTGAGGGAAGTGCAGAGGGAATTGGGATGTGACCCAACGAGGGCCAAACAGCCCTCTTAAAGTCCTCCACTGTCTCTATAGGCAGTGTTTATCATTTAAAACACCGAGTTCAAGGGTGCACTTACGCAACGCCAGGACGCCTCCGCTTTTTCCTTTGACCTCACAGCATTTGGAAGGAAACATTCAATCCGTCAGAGACAAAGGGACTTAATGAACCCCCATTTCAGAGGGTTGACGTAGATCCAAGTCCCCCAAGTTCAGCCATGTTTAGTGGCTCCACGTGACGTCAGAACCAATGGATGGCAAGAACTTAAGAAACTGTCCTGCTGTCATTCTGGTTATTTTGTGTTAATTGGCAGCACCGTGGCATTCCATTGAGTCGAGAAAGGCAATGACAAGGCCGGGTGACTCAAGATGATGAACCTGATCTCCTTAGGTCCTTGTGGTCTGAGTAACCGACTGCGAAAAAACGAAGCCTTAAAGTGACACATATAAGCAAACACCTAGAAGAAAGGAAAAAGAGAGGAAGGTGAGTAAGTTCTTCACACTTAAAATGATGCACAGAGATGTGTAAATGAAGCAGCTGTCGTCATTGATGATGGTGATAATGAGATTTACGAACGATCCAGCATGTGCCAGATTTGCCACTCAATAACCCATTGCCTATCATACCATAAATCTCCAGCATAAATCTTTCTTCTGGCGTGAATATTGAATGGAGAAAATCCAGAAGCACCATCCATCCATCTGCCCAAAACCCAACCCTAAGCATCGCTGCTTGTACAGAATCTTCTGTCCTACTTGGCCTAATCTCCACCATCTACACCTCCGCAATCCTCTTTGTTTCCTCTCAATCTTGTTACACCCGCCCTTTCCTTTCTCTTTCTCCTTTCTCTCTGCATCAGCCCTGCTTTCTAAAAGCGTCGATAAGCATGAGTCTCCTCGGAGGATCCGAAATTAGCTGCCTCTGTCTGAGCTGTTGGGAAGGACTGCGAGACGCGGCGCAACACGACATCTTTCTTACACCTCGGCTCGCCCCTCCTGGCTGTTTGGTCCTGGTTTATTTAATGGAGACTTGTACAAAGCAAAAGTTGTATATTCCATCACTAAAGCAGAATTATATATGCATTTTACAGTGGATTATACAATGTACTACATGTTTCTTTATATTGCCATCCTCACAGGATAATTTTGACAAAAATGCTTTGCATTTGTCGGCGTCTCTGAATAAGCCACGCCCCCCCCAAACACATGCATATGCGCTGCCGAAGCTAGAACTCCTGAATGCTTGTGCTTTCGGAATTTACAGGCAACATGATTGACATGCATTTATGGTTACTACTACGAGGAAGAGATTGGCTGGGACCTAATCTTAGGTCTTATCCTGGTTTGGGTTTTTAAAGAACATGTCCTACATGGGGTTTTATACATCTGTGCTTACGTTTGGACTCTGGCCTCATGTATACAACGTTCATGTGTGCTCATCATAATAGAGCCTCATCAGTGGCTGCCTTTTAAAGCGGTGATAACCTGATTACTTGACGAAATCATTCTTTTTTTAAATCAATCTTTCTTGATTCGGACATCTTTTTTTTTTTCGGTCCTGCCACATGATGCAAATTGATAACATTTTATTTTTTTAAATTTTTTTTCTGGCTTTAGCAGAACTCATATTTCAGGTGGTTATGGAGGTATACGAGGGTAAAGGGAAGAAGCAGATAGGATTGCATCCGAAAGTTGGATAGATTACCTATTTTTGGCTTTCTTGTGCCAATAGCGCTGCATTAGTTATTAGTATGACCATCTAATCATTACATTGACTTTTCGTGATGCACTCATGTCACCTATCAGACATTCACACACATCGAAACCTTCTTTTAGGCTGCAACCTATTCTCCGTCATAGGGACAAAATGACAACACGGCTGGCTCTGTAGTGTGACTCGCACACACTTTACAGGAATTAATACGTTAATACGAGGGGAAAGGTTCTACCTTTTAGCTTCCAATAGCATTTACTTTTTTTGGGAAGTGATGCGGTCACCAATACACTCTAATGGCATTGGGATGTTACCGTAATCTTACGTGAAACTCGATATTCCATTAAAATGGAACATTACCAAGTTTGGGAAAGATTACAAAGCAGGAGTCATTAACACACAAAGGTTTGATGCAACTATCCAGAGAGTAACGCAAAGATTGAGCTTTGTGCCGATATTAAATTTCTATGGAATACGATAGATCCCAATAATGTATTTAAAGTGTTACTTGAGTCATTTCTTTCGCTGAAGAAAGTCCCATGGCATACTTAACTGTAAATCATAGTTTCAGACTGCTTTTAGTTGTTTGTTTCTTTTTAAAAGCAAATATATTAATATAAAAAAAATGTTTTATGCATTTCTACTGACTTTTTTGTCAGTGTATAAATATATACTATATGTGTTCTCCATGTCTACAGATGGTACTTTTTTTTTTTTAAACAAATCCACGTGTGTCACAATTATTGGCACCCCTGCATTTAGTACTTTGTGCAACCTCCCTTTGCCGACATAAGGGTGCCAATAATTCTGACTAATATCTTTAAATCTTGAAAGTCTGTCCCATTCAAGAGGCAGCAAAAAAACCAGCAGTTTTTTTTTAAGGCTCTGGCAATTTGAAGGTAGCATCTCATGTTTTTGATTAACGGTCATATTTGTGTTTGTAAATTGCTAGCTAACGTATAATTGACTTTTATCATTTATGAGTTTTATCAGCCAGGCGCTTATTTGCAACAATCATGCTCCGACGCTTATATACACTTGCTAGCGAGCAGTAGTTAGCTATGTTAAGCAGTGATCAGGCTGGACTTTCAGCAAAACTGACTGTCTACATGTGAAGCCACATTTGGGGGAACACAGAAAAAAATAGTTTGTTGCTTCATAGTGTCACATATAAAAACGAAATCTTAATATGATAATATTGTAAGTCTGTATAAAAGGTTTGACAATTGTCGCGATATGAAAACGTAAAATCGGCACGTGTTGGAACACACACACGTAATGCAGAGTGTGCGCATGGCTGTTCATGGATTAGAGGGAGACTGGATTTAGTGACACGTTAATGCCTGTGATTGAACTTTATATATAAATAAAATATATATTGTCGCTGTCCAATGAAAAACATGTATCTCCACTTTTTGCGTTTTTTACTTTTTATCATACATGGAATGTGGGCAAAAACCGCCATCTACCCCACAGCAGTTAACATCTAAATGACCGATGAAAGCTGACGAATCACACCGTCAATTTCGGATTTATTGTGTCTGATTAATGATTAGAAAAAGTGTTTTTCGTGTTCCTGAAAAATTAGAATTTTGGAGATGCATGTTTTTCATTGGACAGCGATGATATACAATAGCGTTTGGGATACACCCTTGATAATCCTCCTCATGGCCTGCAGCGTGCAGACTGATTCAGCAAAACCTGAGCTCCAGTGCATCATAAATTCAATCACCGGCTTTCTGCAGTTACGATCCGCCGCAAAGAATGGCGTCGGCGCTAATGGGAACCTCAGACAGGAAGTGCTGAGAAGCGTGCATGAGGTCATCCTTCAGATGAACCGAGAGCTCTGCTCACTTAGCAGGGCCAAACTGATGGAACTCGCGCACGCTGACCCGACATCCTCAAAAGCAGGAGTGCTATTGAACTTAATCTATTATCGGCTGCACCTGGAATTTATCACCTATACATATATATGTAGGTATAGCATTACGTTATCGGCATACAGTTTTAGATTTCCTCATCTCTGTGTATTGCCACTACTGTGTGTATAGTGTTTCCATTTAATAAGCAGCTATTTAAAGAAGCAATCTCTTATTTCCGCCTCTTCACTGTGCTTCTGACACATTCATGACTAGTTTGGTTTTTGCACAAAGGATATTAAATCCAAAACACAAAGACTGTCTCGGCTATGGGCTGGCTTGCGTCTGCGCCACCTGTTACCATGTAAAATGCTACTTATTAAAATATCCCTGCACTCAAAACTGTGATTTTTAAATGGTTAGATCTTCTTGGATGGCTGACTTGGGGAAATAGTGTTAGTACAGCGCTGAAGTCACATTTCTTTATTTTTATTTAAAAACAGAGAGACTTTATGAGCTCTTTTGTAAAGAACTGATTCGTTACGTGTGAGCTCGGTTTGTGATCTTATGACTCGAACCTTCAATATGAAAGTTCAAAACTTCCGTTTTTCGAAAAGTGCAGGGGACAAGAACGATAATGCGGCATTTAAAGAAAAAACCCTCAAATCAATTAGAAACCAGGCTAATTCGCACAGAAAGCGTTTCTGAAGCATCTTTACTCGTCGATGGCAAATTGCTGTGGTATAAGCGGAATAAAACACTTCGGGACGTGCTGTTATATAAAGGAAAAGGAAAATAATAATGTCGGGGCCGCGTCACATATAACTGCACGCCCAGTGTTGTGAGAATGTGGCTCCATCTCAGTTCCTGCAGGAACCCACATCTCACCTCAAAACCATTAGCTAATGATCTTCCGTCCTGTTTTCCCTGTTAGTGCACTTCCTCCTGAGGACACTCAGATGGAGGATGAGTGAGTGAGCTCTGTCTGAGATGCCGTGGATCAATCCTGGCTAATGCCTCCTCTGAGACACCTTATACCTCCTCCCTGGCATGATAGATAGACAGACAGACAGATGGATAGATAGATACCCACAGTGATATTTCTTTAGCTCGATTTTCCTTTTTTTTTAATGCTACTTGTAATCCACATGAAAGAACGCCTTTATCACATTAGGCCAAATTCCAAATGTTTTCCCATTCACTATATATGCTTACTACATAGGGTATAACATAACGGTGTTGTGGACCCTATGTAGGGCACTACATGCTTAATAGAACGCCATTTGAGGTTCAGCCACAAAAAAAAGCAGCAACTTCTTGTGTTTCTGTTGTATTTTAATGTCAGTTGACAATTTCACTGAACATTCTCTCTATTTCTACTAAGACTAAAGTATTGGCACCCTCGGCTTTGTTTAGGTCGCTTGCTTGGCGTTACCGCAGGCCGACACACTCGCTGTGTCTCGTATTTAATAGTTCGCCCTGTGACGTAGACAAGCGACAGCGCCAATTGCATTTAAACATGCAAACATTTGATGTCAGGCCAAATACAATTCATTTGTACATTTCGAGTAGTATTTTACGAATCCATTAGGTGGTTAGCATACATTACAAGTACACGGCTAGTTGACTATTCGTGCCCACCCATCACTAACTTAAACCATAGAATTACCGGTCAACGTTATTTGTGTGAGGTAAACCAAATTATAATTGTGAGCCATCATGTGTACTCTTCACAGGCACCATGGTAAAACTCCAGTTATAATTATGCGTGACCCGCAAACTGCCCCAGCTCCAGCTCTGTATCTACCCACACTTTCTATTTATACACTGCCCAGGGTTGCACTATTTATAACACAAACAACATATCTCGGGCTCAGAGTAGCCCAGGCACTGACCCATATCCGAGGCCCAAATGCCACTCGAAGGCAAATATCAGCGAAGGAGGCGTGGCCTCTGTGCCAGTCAGTCCCAGTAAAAGGAGGCGTGGTCTCCAACTCCTCATAGTCTCCAACTCCCCACTCTTTGCATAATACCGATTCGCATCGTCACAGCTCTAAATCATATCACACTGATTTGTCCACTGCTTTAAATGCATCACATTGTTCATCAAATATCATGATGAGCATTATCTAGTCTCAGAAAGAGAGACACACACACCCTTAGTTACATATTATTTGACAAAACACCAACGTAATGCTCATCAGGAACGTTTAAGATTGGCCAGGACTTCCAAATCAACACCCAAAAAGTTCCGATGTGTTGATTACTTATTGGATATGGTGACCCTCTGTGATACTATAGGACAAATTGTCCACAACACAGCATGTGAATCCAAATCTATGGCTTTTACCACAGCAGGTCTGGCCAAGAGCTAAGGTTCAGCTTATGACAATTAAAGGAACAGTATTACATCATTCCCTTAGCATGTCCTTTTTTGCTAATTGTTTCCGACGCAGCAAAACAATTCAAAGGGTTCGCAAACCGAGACACGGTTATGATATCTATTTTGGGTTATGTCCTAAGACGGTGCCGTGGGTGTGTTGTGGGGGCAGGCGAGCATTCCTGACCTCCTACATTTCCCTCGGTGCTAGTCATTGTCACACAGAGCTATTCTGACATTGCTCATGCATGCAACACATCCTGTCCAGGGAAACACCAAGATGGGCCTTGCCCTTTTCCTGTGACCGCAATGTGCACGCAAACCCAGGCACACATAGGCAAGTTGGCTCATGAGTTTTTGACCAGTCTTTAACCAAGTTTGCACAGTGATTTGCTAATCTCACATTAAAGATGCAGTTTGTCATATTTAAAAGAGTTTGTAGACCTGGAATAATCTTATAACTTCAAAAGAGACCTTCGAAAAACTGTAATTTGCAATATTGTCATGCAATGGATCTGGCTAATTTCTTCATTTCGGGCTTCTGTTTACACTTTTACGACCCGTAAATGAGCTCCGCTCCTAACCGAGACAAGAGCTGCTCAGCTCTGCCTACCTTTCCTAAAAGGCAACTCACGAGAGCGCTCTGAATATTACAAACTGCTCCTTAAATATGTCCTAGTTCTGGGTGCTTTGTCATGAGGCAGAACTGTGAGGCAATCTCTCCTTGGGGTGGGCGTTATGGCAAAAAAGATCATGATCACATACAATATGTGTCGCGATATTTAGTCTAGCTGAGGTCTTGCTAACAAAGTGCCAATAAAACAGTGGAGACATACGGTACTATGAAAAAATTATAGGTTCATGGGCATTTTTTTATTAAATATTTCCAGAAAATTAAAGTGTTTAACGAGGAAAAGGCGTTTCTTGCTGATCTTCTGAAGCGGTACAGCCCATCCCGATCGCTTCGCTCAGCTGAGGCAGGTCTACTGTTAATCCCGAGCATCACTCGCAGCTCAGCCGGTGGAACATGTTCTTCTTACATCGCCCCTAAACTCTGGAACAGTGCTCCAGAGAACGTTAGGAACGCTCTAGAACTCTCTAGGTGTTTTTACATCCAGATTAATGTCCATGATCGTAAATACTTTGTTTTGACTTCCTAATCTTTTATATGTAAAGATGAGATTTTGAACTCAAAATGAAAAGTGCTGTATAAATAAAGATTATTATTGCCGTTATTGAAAAACTCTGTACGAAAATAGATCTGCACTTCCAATCAGTTAGTTGTTACGGTGAGTAACAATGGCGTTACAAAAGCCCTGATGATATCATTATGCTAATATCATATTACCATATGGCACTGACCTTATCGCTTCTGTACTGGGCACATCATGATCCTTCAATCATCACACAGTCTCTAATCATAGCTATTAGATGCATTCAAATCACTCGCAGATTATCAAGTCAAGTCCATTTTAATAGTCATACCATCAATACATGCATGTCCAATGGGACAAAATATTGTGCCTCCAGGATCAAGATAATATGTGGCTCCGTCCACACGACCACATGGAGTGCTGAGAGTGTGAGAGAACAAGTGCAACACGACACAATAAATCCACCGGACAGTTCAGATAGTTCCAAAGAACAGGAGACGCATTAGGATAAATACTTTACAGGATAAATGGCTTGACCTTACTTTACTCGGCATGAGGCCATTTAAGGCCTCAGAGGCCGAGCCATTGTTGGATGAATTTGCCACAAATAATACATATAATAAATAATAGGCCTCATATTTAATAACAATAATATTTATTAGCATCCTTGGGCTTCCCTAGAGACACACTAATCAAGCTTGACGTCGCCAAGAACACACAATAAACAGAAAAAGGGAACATTTGGACATTTTTACGACGCTTTTATTTGCGACGCTCGGCGTGACTGTGAACAGAGAGGAAGGCGATAAACAAACCACACGTAGAGCCAGGAGGAGAGTTGAGCCGAAGTGAGCCGTACGTATGACGGCTTGGCCCGTCAGTGGTACAAGTAAACCCGCAGGCTCAAGCGTTTTTCCATTCATTTTCAATGATATTCTCAGACGATGTAGTGATCATCAGTTTTATTGTTCTGCAGTTGCGGTGACCAACGTCAACACGTTGAAAGTGACTATTAAAATGAAACTCATTTCCAGGAAAACAGAAGTAGAGTGTTAGAAAAGTTAAAGCATGGTTGTCGCACACGGATATGTTTAGCGGGATGTGGTTCGGCTTTGTTTTTTGTGCTGCCCAAAGCACAGCGGCCACCCACTAAGTGCTAACAGCACACGATGTAACGGCGCCTGTCGAGCGATCCCTTCACACATGGACGTTTTTTCTCCAAAGAGTCTCCTGTAAGGTTGGAAATTACAGTAAAGAATAGGGGCAAGCGCTGAAGAAGCCGTTAGATGTCGTCAAACTGGGGATTGTCAAATCTATTGCCTTTCAGGAGCCTTGAGAATTTAAAGTGAAAGTAGGCGGCTTTTGGCCACGTTAAGGGACGAAAGGTATCCGACTCTCTTGCGAAAGCTAGAAGTCTGGCAAGTCGTCGTCTCCTTTTCTTTTCTTTCTTTTTTTTTTTGGCACGTTTCATCACCAACCTATTTTTGGTTATTTCCTTTGACCCAGGTCAAGGCTTATTCGTTTCTCTGGGCGAAGAGTCACTTCAGTTCGACTCGCAACTCCCAATTCATAATTAAGTGATGTTCTCGCTAGTGTCGAAAACATGAGAAGCTAACGGCGATTTAAAAACTGACGGCACCGATATGAAAAGCAAATCCGATGAACAAGGTCACCGGGTCAAAGTTGAGGCAGTGTATCCTGAGCTTACGTCAAATCAAGCCTGATGGAACGTTAACCACTTTTCTTTTTTTTCCCTTTTCAGTATTATGGCCTCTCTCTATATTAGTGCTAAATGCAGTTTGCCAAACAATGAAATAGAGTGCACTTGCAAACACATTTCTCCTAGACGTTATGTTAAGTCACCAAGCCTTTTTAGGTTATTTCCTTTGACCCAAGACGTGTGGCCAATATGTCGATCGTTGCTCTGGGTGAAGAGTCACTTCGGACTTGAGACACTTCATGCAACCATTTAAAGCAAAAACCAAAAAAAACCACAATGTAGCACTGGACCCAATGAGAGACGTGTTGTTCTGCAGCGCATACCTGCCCGAAGGAGACTGGGCACAGCTCCAGCATCAATACACTCCCTGGACGTGGAAGCGAATCTATTAGAAATAGAAACCAGGCCACCCTGAAATCGAGTTAGCTTTAACATGACTCCATATGAGCAGTAAATCAGGACTAGGGGTTAAATTGGGATTCAAGAAGTAGAGGAGCCTTACTTCCTTCATGGGCGCCGACAACATGCGACCAATCCTCAAGGTTGACTAAAAGACGTTTTTGATGTTCCTCGCCAAGAACCTCATTTAAGTACCCCACCTTAAATTCTTCAGCGAGACCCGTCCCACGGTAAAGCCTTTAAACCAGCAAACATACTTACAGCACTTAACAAATCGCCTCGACTCGTCTTCCTCTTCTAAAGTGGCTCACAGGACTGGGGCGTCGTCGGCGTCGTCGTCGTTGTTGTTTTAATCTCATCCTCACCTGGGTAGTAGTCGAGACCCGTTTTATAGCTTCGTGTGCCAAGAACGGGAGTCCTGCAGAAGCGGGCGACGGCACCGGCCTGCGAAGACGAAAACTGGCTCAGTGTCTGGATGGATCTCGTGCATCGAGCGCGATCATCTCTCCGAAGCTGTAAAAAACAGACATATTGATCGTGCGTCAGCTGATCCAGCCATCAGTGGAGGGGAACGAAGGCTCTGCTTAACGACATCTATAGCTGCATACCCTAACGTGTGTGCACGAGACACCCTGCCTGCCTGTCTGTCTGTCATAGGACATGAGGGCTAATGAAATGAAAACCTGTGGCACAAAATCAGGCCAGTTTGTTATAACCTGGGTACACAGCCTTCTAAAACTGTCTCACTGCTTCGGGTTGATTTATGATCCCCAGATCAACGTTTTCCCTCTGTGTTCCTCTACAGATCATCATCATCATCATCATCATCATCATCATCATCATCAGGCCGAGCTGTCATCCAAAACGACGGCGCAATCTTATTATTATTCATTCATTAATTAATTTATTTATTTATGTTATGCATGCATTTGTTTCTTTTTTTAAACCAACGAACACGAAACACAAAATGTTTATTAATAAATGCATAAAAACACACACTCACCGTCCAGAAATATTTGATGGCCATGAAAGCATCCCGCTTTATCCCGACGCGTTTTTCAGCGCGCGCTCCCGGCCTGGGCTGCGCGCGCTCCCGCCGCCGGGTGTAGGAGACTCGCGCAGCGTCCCGTGTGTGCGCGCGCGCGCGGAACCGTGTGGGCCTCCTGCACCACGACGCCGAGATGATGAAGAACCGGGACTGGAGCTGATGATGTGCTCCGCGCTGCGTGCTGCGTGCTGCGCTCGCTTTCGGCACCGTCTGTGCGCCAGAGCGCGGCGTTGCCAGATCCGGCCTGCACGATTTAAAAACCCCTCCTCACGAACAACACTGAATTACATCCATCAATGATAAGCACGCGCCTCTCGGACATGGAGGCGTGTTCCCGCCACCTACACACTATTTAGACTTCTCTTCTTCTTCTTCTTCTTCTCTCTCCTAATTCTGGAGAAATTATAGTGTCTCGTAATAATGAGATGTTTTCTCGTAATTAGGACTTAGTGTCTCGTAATAATGAGATGTTTTCTCGTAATTATGACTTAGTGTCTCGTAATAATGAGATGTTTTCTCG
>JAOUQW010000025.1:785730-799826 GCA_028565825.1 Olivaichthys viedmensis | reverse complement strand
GTTATCTGCCTGTGCAGCGCTCTAAACCCCGTCTGCTACCACCTCATTCCCTCGCTGTTCACTTCTGGCGTATTCAGCACCGTCCCCACCATCAGCCTCCACCTCTTGGACGTGGACGGCGATGACGACACTCTTTCGGGCCTTCAGATGGAGGTTGAGGACTTGGCTGTGCCTCAGCTCCACGAAGTCACCGTCCACTCCGACCCGAGTCAGGCTTTCCAGTCGGCAGATTTCATCATTTTCCTGGACGACTGGCCACCAAAACACGAGGAACAAAACGAGGACACGGAGCACCAAACGAGGCAAGCGGCGGAACGATTTAATCGCTATGGCCGTCTCATCGAGGCCAGTGCGCGAAAGGATGTACGAGTGCTGGTGGCGGGAGACGCCTACGTCAACTTAAAGTGCTGTTTGCTGATTGCGAGCGCGCCCTCTGTGGATCCGCGTCGCTTTGTGGCGACGGCAACACGGCTGGAAAGCGAAGCGAGGGCTCAGCTTGCAATGCAGCTATCGGTGAAAAGTCCAGGTAAGAAGTCCAAGTCCTTCTATTTAAAAAAATAATAATAAATCGACGGTATTTTTCCGTCTTGCCTTCATTAAAGCTTCATATCCGTCTCAGATGTCACTGATGTCATTGTTTGGGGAAACATCAGTGGCAGTTTTCACATTGACCTGCAGCGAGCCAAGGTTTACAGATATCGAGGGGCCATCTGGGGACCGCCGGGATTCTCTCAGCAAGTCTTGGAGATGGTTTATGATAGGTAAGAAATAAAACCGTACACAATTAAAGCCCGAAACATATCCCCGTACAAGGACTCGGACGCAAATGACAACACACGTCCCCGGAGAAGGGGACGGGGGTGTCTCTAAACCGATTCTTCTGTTAAAAACCACAATAATCATCATCATGATGACTGTTGTGGAGTGTGTCCCCTACTGTACTTATTGCACAGGGGGAAAAAAGAAGCAAAGAATAAATATTTATAAATAAACGAATAAATTGTCGCATCCACACTTTGCAATACCAGCAGCAGCCACCAGAATTTTGAACCCCGTCGCTATGGTTGTTGATGAATCTTGTAAAGCTCAAATATCGCCTAAAACATGACGAACCAGCCCAAATTTGGTCATCCAAGCACATCGTCATCCAAAATTAGCCCAAACACGTGGAAAACCAACACAATGATTACCAGATTTTGTTGTCAAGCGCACACCGAACTCACCACAGATATCCTTTCCGTCTGTTAATCATCATCGAAGTAATTTTCCACGTGTTTTTCTTTGAAGAAAATGGCTGAAGAACGACTTTCCACGCTTGGTTGGCTCGCGTCGCAGTGCCATTGCTCTCAACACTGACAGAACTGCAGCTGTTTCAGCAACCAGTGGAATCATTACAGCTCTAAACGCTTGGCTCAACAATTCCTCTCCTCGAGAGATCTCCTCAGTGGGTGTAGTCAGTACAGGTAAGTCCATCCAGTCAGGTCAAACGTGCAGGCACAAATATATTTCGAGTAAGTGGGAGAAATCAGTAGTACTCTTAAGATCATAGGTAACTGCCGTTGTATTATCTATATGAATGTATGGATATAAAGGACGTGTATACCAGGAGGGGGTTCAAACCCACGAGGGCAGTTGCCCATTGGATCTTGAGACCAACGCCTTGACCACTCGGCCATCCTGGTCTCCTTAAGAAGTTTTTTGCACCAATAAGTTGACATGAGACACCTGCTGTAGAAGTGCCTTGATGATGTGTAGCAACAGAAACTCTTTATTTACCAAAAGTACAGGGTACAACGCAATTTTACGAGGCCAACCAGTGCAAGAACGTTAAAAATACGTGTAACAACCGATGACATACTTGGTGCAACTTACAAATAGCGCGCTCGCTAAGGAATTGTTCTCCAGGCATTCTCCACACACTATGATTTTTATTAGATCATAGCCAATTCTCCATTAATAATGCTAAATATTATTGGTTACCATTCCCTTATGCTAGTGCAGATCGGCCCAGGTCTAAAGATACCATCAAGAGCTAAGACGCTGCCAGATACGGGTGTCAGTGCTGATACATCAGTAAATAATGAATACATGTGGATCCTCTCCTCCATGTCACCTGATACGAGGGCATGTCCAGGTATGACGCAAAAGCACTGCCACGATGAGCCAGAGAAAGAAAGAAAGAAAGAAAAAACGAGCTTGGTAGTTTTAGAATGGTTCTACGCGCTCTCCTGCCAGTTCCAAATTCAAAGTTCAGTAACCAGCTTGTCTTTCTGAAACCTCTCCTGACACGCCTCAATCTCTCCACTACTGGTGCTGGTTCCAACGTCCGTATGTGGTGAATAAGAAACCTAGTCAGTGGCCACCTTAGTATTGATTGTAAACCGCATGGCAAATTACATTATGCTCCCAATGTCATACATATTCAATTCAATTTTATTTGTAGAGCGCTTTTATCAAAGCAGCTTTACAGGAATCCGGATGTAGATCTAGATCCCTAATGAGCAAGCCAGAGGCGACAGTGGCGAGGAAAAACTTCCAGAGACGACATGAGGAAGAAACATTGAGAAGAACCAGACTCGAAAGGGAACCCGTCCTCTTCTGGGTATAATCTAGTGAGATTATAAATCACCAGGGGAAAAGACAAACAGCACTAATGTGTTTAAAGGACGTTTGGTATAGCGTATAGTAAATAAGAGTCCTGGGATGAGCATAAGACAGTCTTTATGATTCCAGCTGCAGTCCGTAGGAAGTGCACGTCTGCAGTATGGAGGTGAGATCATCCATTTAATCAGAAAGGTGCGTCTTAGGCATGAACTGTTTTTGGAAAGTGCGAGTGTTTGAATAGAGTATCCACAACTACAAGAGGATAGGCATAATACTGTATATACAAAAATACTCAAATACACTTTCTGGAGGGAAATAAATAACCAAGCAGTCCATTTCCCTGTTCCCCCAAAATGTTTTTAACATCTAAGTCCTCTCTGATCCTCTAGGGCACTTCGGTATTCCCGCTGGTCTCGTCTTTTGCGTGCCTGTGACCTTCCACGAGGGCGAGTGGTCGGTGTGCTCAGACATCACCATCAGCGACGAGCTGCGGAGTGAACTAGAGGCTGCTGTTAATGAACTTACCGCGGTGAGTCTTAATTTGATCTATGCAGTGTCGACGTCGGATTTGCTTGCTTCACCCAAATATAACTGCTTATACATTTTATTACTTTCTTTTGTCTGGTAGGAAAAAGCCGTTGCAGATGGAATAAGGACAAAAGATCCTGATAATGATCTGATGGACAAATATTGCTCGTCATAAAACGTGCCTGTCAGGAAGATTTCGTTATTTAAATAAAAATATTAGGTAGAACAGTATATGTGGATTTGTGATGTGTTTTTACTTTATAAAAATTGCACAGATTTGGTTTATATCTGAAATAAGAGACTGCTTCATTGTTTTTTTTATTGTTTACTTAGTCAACCTTTCAATCATCTTCCATTCTTTTTTTAGTTATCAGGAATCAGTTATAAGTATCAGGAATTATCAAAAGTTGGCTAACAATGCTAGAAGAGGCGAGTTATTGAAGCCCGTTTCCACCACTTAAAAAAAATAAACGTCAAATTTGATCATTCTGAGAATCGTGATCATAATTACGACTTGCGCTTCTCATAATTTTAAGAAACTGTCATAATAATGGGAAACTCACGATTATGACCTAGTTTCTCGTAATAACAAGATATTTTCTCGTAATTATGACTTAGTTTCTCGTAATAACAAGATAGTTTCTCGTAATTATGACTTAGTTTCTCGTAATAACGAGAGTTCTCATAATTATGATAAACCTTCTCATTATTGCATACCATATGGGCTTCCATAAGCAAGTGGCTTTGCTCGGTAACATGTTGAAAAAACATGGCTGCTTAATTCAGTGTCAGTTTTACCTTCCACCTCAGTTAACAGCTACATATCATGTCCCCATGTTGAGAAGTTGAGAATCCAAGTTGATGAGGCAAATCCAAAGCAATCAGCTTGCAAGCCCGAAGTTTCCTTTATTTATTTATTTATTTATTTATTAATTAATTAAAGAAAGTTTTGTGAAAGTCATTAGTGACCAGCTCCTACCTACCATCTGCAGCTGGAGAGAATCAACGTGCTTTACAATGGAGCAACAGGTGAAAAACCAAAAATGGTTCGTGAGTTCTTCGCGCAGTGGCTGTGTCCCAAACGGCTCCATCATGTACTGCACTAGAAGACCAATCGGGAGCTGTTTGGAATTTAAGGCAGTCTGTTATTGTTGTCAAATGACCCATATTGAATAAAAGTGATTATTAAGCGCCCACTTTATTTAAATACATGTTCTGTACGTTGTTCTCACATTTTATTTATATATACACACATTACTTTTTCCCCCAATTATTCTCTGCGTTTAATTCCGCTTCAAGTGTCCGGCGCGCAAAAATGGAGAATGTTATAACCGTTATAATCTCCTAACTTTTATTACAATATTAAAAACAAAAACAACAATAATTTGGCTGCTATCGTTTCTATACATGGAACGTTGAAGCGATATCAGCAGCGGATGCTAAGCGCCCACAAACCCGGAGAACCCAGCGACAGTGTGAAGGCGAGTAAAAGACCAGTTCAAACCATACATTGTGTTAAATGATGTGGCTTTTATAGATCAAGAAGCAGTGACAGCATGAGCAAAACACAATTTTCCATCAACTAATCACAAACATTTCTGTGTAAATATAGTTTCATAAACATTATTTCTCTTTCCATCGCTGTTACACGCGCGTGTGTGTTATTTTACAGGCATTTAAGAGGAAACACGTTTACACTGATCCCTTTTCTTACACCACTCAAATGCGTGCTTTATAAAGGACGAGCAGGACGAGCTTCTCATGACGCAGCGGAGACTGCTCCTTAATGGTTACCACGACAATGTGAGACTTGAGAACCCGGTTCTAACAGTTAGACATAAGGTTGGAAACATAATTGTGGCTTTGTAGCTACGCTTCGTTTCCAAGATTCTTAAAGTGGGTCCTTTAAAGAGGGGAAAACAAGTCACACCTGGCCATGCAGAAAATATTGAAATATATTTTTACGTAAAAAATCAGAGCTAAAAAATTCTAATCAGAAAACTTGTAATGCCAAATGAAATCCGGCGTCGTGTCATACACACAGCGTGCTGAGCAGAAGCTTGCAGGCTAAAGGAAAAGCCCACGAATTAAAATACATGACACTACAATGCCCAACTTCATGACAGACTGTGAATAAACGGTTATAACGGGCATGCCTCTAAACATAAGCGTCCGGATGTGATCCGAGTGAAACGGAAATCCATCCCAAGGTCCAAAGTGCATCCAGTAGAAATCGTCTCCACCTGCAGTTCAGAAACAAACAGCTCAATCTGTCACCCTCAATCTTATTTATTCATTTAAAACTACGACTTTATGCAGAATCTCACAAGTGCGTAATTGATCATCTCCTCAAGACCTAAAAGCAGGAACGATGAACACCAGGACATCGTCTCACATCATCCATTAACGTGTACGAGTGCGCGACATCCGACTGGTTTGAAGAGAACTCGACGTCCTGTGAAGAAGCCAAACTTGTCGTGTGTGAGGGACAGCAAGATGTACATTATTACTGCAAAACCGACTAATATTGATCAATAAAAAGTCCCCGACCCGAGAGATATACATTTATATTTATATGATATTAACATGGCTATAAATGATAAAACATCTTTAACACGAGTATAATCTGAGTTTTTAGGTCTCTTGGTTAAAGATCTGGGAATCCAGTCAATCCTCTGACCTGCACAATAATAAAACCTGCTGCATGTTTACACATTTTACACATTTCTGTTTTACACAGCAGGATGTAAAGCTCACACAAGGCTCGGCCCCTTTCTGCATGGGGCAATGTGTGAACACGGACACTCCCAAAGCAGGAATATATATTCTCTCTCTCTCTCTCCCTCCCTCCGTTCGTCCGTCCCCCTCTATAAATAAGGGAAGAACGCCGGACAGGCTGATGGGGCATGTTACGCTGTATTTGGTGATAAAGCCGGGTGAAAACACTTCCCAGGTTATTTGTACGGTGTAGATTTCACCATCATGAGCTGGGAGAGGTCAACACAAGTGTCTGATACAGCAAATAATAAATAAATGGTAAATATTAGACCACGGAGCGAGTCAGGAAGAAGAATAACCCGGACTGGCCTGTATGCTGCTGTGTTTTAGAGAAGGCGAGTTACAGTAAGCAGGATGTGGCGTGGGGAAAAAGAATGTGGCCGTGGAGATCTCAAACTGATACCTGGAACATTTTTGTGCTATGTCCGTCACCCTACAAAACTAAATAGAAACGGCTTCCTCGTGCTGAGCTCACGTGAAACGCCACCGGTCCACACATCAGCACGTCTCCTGTTCGCTTGAGAACAACGCGCCTGAAATCCATCACAGTGACCTCACCGCAAGAAAAACACCAAAACACCAACGACAAGCTTCAGACTCTTCCATAGTGCGTACACACGTCAGTGTGTGTGGAACATATCTACACGGACTATAAATAAAAGCATCAGTTCGGTATGGATGAAGGACAGGCTAGGACTCCTGTCGTCGCTGGTCGCTAGAGGGCGTGTCCGCCGGTGTCGCCACGCCCGCTTCCTGTCCGTCAAACCCTAAGCCCAGCCCTTCGTCCATGTGCTCCAGTTCACTTTGGTCCAGAAGCTCGAAGTCCTCGTCCTCTGGGGGAACGAGTGTCGCTTCCTCTGTGGTTCTTTCCGCTTCCTCTGTGGTTCTTTCCGCTTCCTCGAGAGGCGACTCCGTTTCCGTTGGCGACTCCGTAGGACACGGTGGTGTTTCAGAAGGAAGGAACTCTGCTACGCTGGGCGCCTCAGCGGCCTCTGTAGAGCTCAGCAGGGCCGAGAGCGTGTTCTGCACCACGGCGGAGATGGCGGTGCTCACGATCTCCTCGCTGAGGGCCTCCAGGGTGCGAGGGGCCGGCTCCCGGTCGCTCCGGTCGGCTCGGCTGTGCCCGTTGAAGTGCGTGTTGACGAAGTGCAGCGGCGAGGTGAGGTGCTGGATGAACAAACTGGCGGGGCTTTGCGACTCCTCGTGGGCACCCAGAGGAAAGTGGAAGAGGCCGGGCTCAATGGACGGGAACTCCTCCACTGAGGGGAATTCTGGGAGATCCTTGGAGAAACTCTCCTCAGGCTCACTGTGCACACTCTGCTGGTCCAAATCTGGTTGAGCAGGCACACATGGAGAATTTCAGGAGATTCGACAAGAACATAAAGATCTCCTTATATGTATATACCAACACAAGACTTTTACATCACAGCACCTTTTATTAGATTATTAATACACACATTCATGCACTGGGTGCTGACGAGCAAGCTGCTAAATTATTTCACCTCAGGTAACGTAAAAAACGAGTCGTCTTTACATTCAAACTCCTGTTAATGCACCAATTCAACATTTCAGACACGTCAGAAGTCTTCAAAAGAAACGAATCAAGTTAAAAGCGCGTCTTTCACATGAAAGAGAAAAAAAAAACTGCATTCTTTCCCTCGTGGCTCGTCACATCATCGCATAAAATCGGTTGCACCAACATACACAGTCAGTCACTGAGACTGAAGCCTGAGAAATTACTTTACTTGTGGACCTTTAATCTTCTCTTGGATTTCAGAGGTAGAACGTTTTAAACCCTTCTCTAAAGTACCTTCTGAAACGTCCGTGAGCTGCGGGGTCGTAGCTCGAGACACAGAGAACCCCCCACTCTCGAGTATAGACGCCTCCTCATCGGACAGCTCCGAATCCGTGATGGCCATCGCCAGCGCCGTGGTCTTCACGTCCACCTGAGCAAGAACACAACAGGGTTCGGGTACCTCCATCACCGTCATACACCAATCACAACGCAAGGAAGGACTTAAAGTCAAAGCAAAATGGTGTTTAAGCCGTGCATCGTGCTCAGTGTCCTCACGCCAGCGCCTTCACGAGTAACAGACGTCGTATAACGAACTGACTTACAGTCGGGGCGAAGCAGGAGAGCTCCTCCTCGCTCTCGCTCTCGGTTTCTGCCCTCGGCTCGTCCCCCTCTTCCTGCTCCTTCTTCACCTCTGTATGACATGCAGATCACGAATAAACAAACGACGACCAGCTTTCCACATCCACCTATAACCTGGTGCCAAACCGTGAAGACATCTCCGAGGATTTTGGATAAAGACACGGTTTGGCACATTTTAAAGACTCGTTTGTGTTTGATTTAGGAGACTTAAAGTCTTGGGTTCTCGGTGTACACGATTAATATTACAGTAATCACACGAGCCGAGTTAAAGGATCTCGCTATACAGTCACATTGATGACAGCTTGAAATGATGATTACCTTTATGTGCTACAGGGATTAAAAGTTAGGGGAAGTGTGTGTGTGTGTGTGGGGTCAAAGCGCTCACTTCTCTTGTCGTGTTTGCGGTGCTGCGTGTCTCCCTTCATGCTGTAATCCAGCTTCATCAGGATGGGCTCCAATCCGGTGTACATCTTCTGGATCAGCTCGTGGTACACAACCAGAGGCCAGAGCAGCACGCTCAGCACTGCACACACACACACACACACGTACCCTTTTTTCCTTCACCTGCAACATCTGTGCAATGCTCCATAAAGAGACAGTGTAGAGCCGTGTTGAACTAAAACTACTGATGTCTGCCTCATTTTTGACCATGTAAAATAAATAATATCGTCTGATATCGTCTGTTATCAGAGGTTTTAGCGCATTAAAATGCTTGCATCACTGGCACCTGACAGAAGCATGATACTAGCACCTGTGAACTATAGAAGTGTTCAACGTGTTCAAATAAGACGGCATTGGGAGAGAAGTCGTGACCGTGGAGTCCTCTTGTGTCCACCTCATCTTCAACGCGTCTGTCTGGTTTACGCTCGTAACAAAGTGAACATTTACGCCGCTACACACAGAGGAAGCTTCAGCAGTGGAGCTACTCCATGCAAGACAGTCGGCAAGATCATCATTTCATGGAGGCGACATCATAAACATTAGTGTTTCATAATATTTCATCAAAACGCCGTCTCCAAAATAATTCACACACTGAACTCAGGCAGTACCCAAACGGCTTCCTATTCACTTCACATGTTCACTACTTGGTGCACTAAATGCCCAATAGAACGCCAAATGAGATCCAGGCACAGGAACAGCGTGACTCCAGTATAATAAGCGCCTGTTGGAAATTAACTTTAATTAAATATCACTTTGAGGACAGGAGTCATTCTCCGGACGGGTCATTCGGCCCCAAAAAAAAGGTTAGGAAATGTGTTTTGAAATACTTTAGCAACAAAAAAAATAGCACACGGGATCTTAAACATGCAAATGTGTTGGGTTTTTTGTTTTTCATATATGCAAATATTATGCAAATATTATGCAAATTCGTTCGGACAGCCCTTATTGTTATGGTGTTGATCATTGCAGCTGCCACCAGTTAACGAATCAAGCCGAAGTCTTGCACACACACACACAAAAAAAAAAAGAAGTTCCGACCCATGGCATTAAAAATACGCTGGGTACACTCACATATGATGTAGCAGATCATGACTCCAGGGATGTAGTGTCCAACCATGGCCAGCAGGAGGCATCCTGAGCACGTCATCGCACAAAACTGAGTGCACGAAAGAGGATACACGCAAACACACACATGCACACACACACACACACGCAAACACACACACACACACGAGTCTTACTCAAGAACCCAGGAGGATTTCTTATATATATAGACCAGATAACCTGTAAAGCCTTGAAGGAAAAGCGATTCCTTAATAAAAGTAATGAAGTAATAAGAAGAGCGTTAAAACTGAAGATATCACACAGGTGTAGAACATAAAAGCTATTCGTGCTATTATTAAAGTTAGTCTTCTTCAAAGTGGTATGATTGTGCAATTCATAGCTTGACTGACTAATTGTGAGTGTGTTGGAGTGTGTGTATGCGTCATTTTGGCTCTGTGCATGTGTGCGTTGTCGATGCTTTGGGAAGTTGCTTTGGATAAAAGTGTCTGTCAAATGAATAGTCACAGTTTTACGGTTCGTCACCTTGCCGTGATTCTGCTGTTTGTACTGGAGCATCTCCTGGACGTAGAGGCTGCAGGTCAGGTAGCTCTCGGCGAGATGGTGGCTCAGTTCAGTCACGCTCAGCAGCCTGGGGTGGACACTCATACTCTCTCTGTGTGCCAACAAACGCATCACAACCCAGCAATCAGGGCGCGCGCTGAGGGTCGCACCACGTACCACCGCCACCCGCCCCTGCATCACTGCACAACACTGTCGCGGCGATTCTGCGCCGTTTCACACCGTGTACGTTTACTGCACCTTTATTAGACACATGCGTCTTGTTGGGGCACACTGTAGTTGTACAGTTAGAAACTACAGCTCATCTTTTCTTGTGCACAGCGCGAGTTAATCATCCTCGACCCTTCATTAGTGTCGGTTTCTGACCATAGGACGCCTTTTTGCTTTTTTTTTTTTTAGTGGACTGTTTCTCAAGCCAGCAGTGACACGGAGGTGTTTAAACAGCTAGCTAGCTGAAGGAACATCACCTTTTAATACGAAATGTAAAAGTCCGTTTCCGGCCGTTCGAAAAACGATTAAAAAAAAAAAGAAGTGCAACCAAACTAACTTTAATAATAATTTGTATGAATATTGAGAAGATAGCAGTGACCATCATTTTAGCTGTTATTGTGCAGGACCCATCAAGAACCCGTATGCATTACAGAGGAACGGGATGCGTCATGACTCGGAAAACGGCAGCGTGACAGATTAGCGATGCGTTTAACAATGCAATATCATAAAGATGCATAAATTATCGTCGGGGGTGCCTACAAGTCCCATTTCGACGCAGAAAAACCGACATTTACACGTTTATATGAACCGTGACAACGCGTCACGTACAACAATAAGCATAATTATATACGAGTTACTTATCGGTGTGGTGCATTGACTAGAAACCTGTTACAGGATCTCTTTGATTTTATTTATTTTATTTAAACGGTGATGACGATCTTTTATTCTTCTTCATACCTTTCGATCCCAGGCGCCTCTGCATGGAGCACTGCGGGGGGGGAAGAGGAGAAAGAGGAGGAAGAATAAAACACTGGTTATAAACACTTGGTTAGGACCGCTGTGTCAAGTCTAAATGATAGAAACGGTAACAGACAGAAGGCGATGGTAAGAAGGGTTAATTCACCGGCGATCTGAGGCAGCTTGTCCTTGCATCTGTCCAGCAGGGTGAAGACCAGCAGAAACACGCTGATGAAGAACAGCGGACGCAAAGACGTGGACGACAACAGCCTGTAGGACACACACACACACACACACACACACACACACACACACACACACTAATGTAGGCTTTATAACCTCTCCACGGCTTTCACATGGACGTGCGCGTGTCGTTACTCTCACTAAGTGCTTCCTAACCCCAACACCCCCCTTATGGGCTTTTATTAATTTTATTACATTTTATTCAATTGTATTAAATTGTATTAATTTGTCAAATAAAAGCTGCAATTTTGTATTTATATCTATATATCTATAAATATCTATATATATGAAGAAATAATAATAAAAAAATAATAAAAAGACATTTATTGCCATGTATTTCTATCAATATGGGGGAATTTGTTGAGAGATTTTAAATCCAAATATTTTTTAAAAAGTACTATTTCCCCCCCTCACATTTATCATACACTATACACACTATATATATATATACACATATATATGTTTTATATTTCGCATTAAAAGACAATTTACTCGTCATTTAACAGAATAAGAAGCGCTTAGCACGGCTAGCACAGGCGCTAACGGCGGTGTCCCAAATGCCCCGTGCGCGCTACACATGTGCACTACATGCGCACTACATAGGACACGAAGTGACCGCTTGTGCACCTGCCACACTGAGTGCACTACACGTCCCAAACCGAGCGAGGGAGCGAGGGGGTCATCCGGGGTTTAGCCTGCGGGGAAGCTAACCGAGCTAGCTCCTGGTTTTATTAGCAACTCGGTTAACTCCCGCCGCTGGGGATTAGCGCACGGAAACGGGCATTTGTGTGTGTTAATTCATTAATTCATTAATTAACTAATTAATTAAAAATAATTTAAATAAATGCGCAAAGTGTTCGGTTCGTTCGTGTGACGCGCGCGCGCGCGCCGTTAAAACGTTTTTTTGTTTTGTTTTGTTTTAAAATTTTTAAATTTAAAAAAAAAAAAAAGCCGTTACGCGACGTCATAGTTTTCGAGCGCTTACCAGAAGGCGGTGTTGAGCGCGAGCGCGGCCGCGGCGCTGTGCACGGGCCTCTCCCACACCAGCAGCGTCTGCGCGCACAGCGCCGCGGGCTCGTGGGGCGCGAGCCACCGCTGCAGCCGCCGCCGGAGCCGCTGCAGCTCGGGGCTGTCGCTCCGCTCGGAGCGCGCGGCCGGGAACAGCGCCTCGAGCCCCGCTGGGTTATAGCACGAGGAGGAGCACGGGACGGACGGACGCGCGGCGGCCTCCTCCCCGCTCGCCATTTTCCTTATCCGGGGGTTTTTTCCCGACACTTTTTTTTCTCTCGGTGTCGGGTCAGCCGTCACGGATTACCAAAAACCCAGGCCGAGTCCCGATCCGCTCCTCACTCCCTGCATCCGCGCACTATGAGGCGGTGTGAAATAGTGGCGCTGTCGCACCCTATGTAGTGCACTACATCTCCGATTGGGATGAGTCAGGTGGCCGGTGTCACGTGTGCGTTGTTTACTGCGCTAAAGGGGGAAATGTGGTGCTGTTACCGCCCCCTGGTGGACACAAGCTGTTACCGCCCCCTGGTGGACACAAGCGGTACTGTTACCGCCCCCTGGTGGACACAAGCGGTGCTGTTACCGCCCCCTGGTGGACACAAGCGGTACTGTTACCGCCCCCTGGTGGACACAAGCGGTACTGTTACCGCCCCCTGGTGGACACAAGCAGCACACACCTCTCCCTGTCACAGCAGTGGGCTTTTATTTATTGGCCTGACAAATAAAGGTGCATTTCTATTGTGCAAAGTGTGTGAATATTAAAGAGCAATAACATTTTAATGTCTGTAAAACTGTAATAAAAACACATAATAATAATAATAATAATAATAGTAATAGATAGATCGATAAGGTGATCACCGACAAATATTTTAAGAGATTCATTTGTGACTTTTTCTGTTGCGTTTGCACTTTCGACCTTTATTTGTCCCTTAATAAAAAAAAATTCTCTCCCCCGTGCGAAACACTTTATGAAAAGAGCGGGTATGCGAATGCGTGCGTGTGCGAGTTCCTCCTAAAAGATAGTCGTTTTAAAATATATATTTATATTTATTTATCTTTTAACTCTTTCTCCTTCCTCTCTTTTTCAATCTTGGTAAACGTGTAAATGTTTACACGGTGCTTAAGAATACATATTAAAATGGCTATCAATCATGCGGTAAAAAATAACGCCCGCACACACACACACACGCACACTGCAAGCCTTTATAAAATAACACATCAATTTTATTATTCGTTCACGTTTCAGGGTGTGGCACGTCAGCAGAGCCGGGTGTTTAATTCACGCTGTGTGGACATTAAACATACAAAAAAATATACATATATGTATTTACAACAACAAAAGGCACGATTGTTCATATAGCAGCGGTTTCGGCTCCTCTTCTTTCCCGCGAGCGCGATCGCCATGGCTTCTCGCTCGGCAGTGTCTGGGGGGGAAAAGCAACACGACACACGCAGGTTCTGCTAAGATACGATGTCTGTGTGCTTTCATGAGAAAAGTCGTGATCTAACCATTTGCGGCGGCACATAAAAAAAAACAAAAAACAAGAGTCGACCCAAACAAACAAACGAGTGCTAAGGGAACCCATGGTTCTGGTTCTGGACTTCACATTTCAATAATGTAAGCATGACAATAAACAGATTCAATAAAAAAGTGTTGTTGTTGAACAGAGAAAAGTGTATAATGGTTGCTGTGGTGACGCTTTCTGTAAGGAGAAGGTGTATTGAACATTTATGGAAGGAGACTCCGGTGTCAGCGCTTTGTAACAGT
>JAOUQW010000025.1:755866-769492 GCA_028565825.1 Olivaichthys viedmensis | reverse complement strand
CAGGTTAATGAAATGTGATTTGGAAGCTGAAAGCTGTCGTGCTCTGGCATCAGTTCTGGGATCAAACCCCCCCCACCAAAAAGCAGCACTTTACAAATTAGTGGTCATCACTGTACCCTGACTATCAAACACACACATTTGGCCTATTACGCATGTGCCCATATGAGATTGTCATATCACAATTTTTTTTCTAACCCTTCATCGCGCTTTATGATATTATCACAATATACTACATGCTTTTTGCGCCCGTCTCATGGTTAGTTCCGGTACTGTTGTAGTGATGAGTACGAGTTCCCATCCAAGCGTTCGGTATTTCTTTGGCATCTCAATACACAAATCCAGATCACGTATAAAGAGGACCGGACCTTCCAAAATAGAAAAGAAATAAAATAATAAATGAATTAATGAAATATTTATTTTTATTTTGTGTCTTTATTCATTTCTGTATTTACGTATTATTATTATTATTTTTAATTTCTATTTATTTACTCATTTTTTTAACAAATTCATCTTTTATTTTTCTTAATTTTATTTTACTTTGGGGTTGTTTTTTTTCTCCCACTGAAGCTTATTTATTTTCTTTCCTATATTTTTTTATTCCTTCATTTATTAATTTTCCTCGTCCTGACACAAGAAGCTGTCAATCAAATATGTCACAGGGTCACCTTGTTCCTATTGGTTGATTGAGATCAGACGCTGTAGTTCGACTAAATGTGCCTTGTGACTGTGGAGTGCCAATTTTTAATGAATGAGTGCGTACAGAAATAAATCAATTGATAATTAATTAATAAATAAACCAAAAGTTGTTGTGGCTCAACATAACAAATGCATAAATTTAAACAAATATATACATTATTATTACTATTATCATCATTGTGTATTTATTAATGTATATAGTCATTTATTTATTATTTTACTTCTTTGTATTTTTGCCAGATCTGGTCCCCCATACACAACCACCACTCAGTATCGACATGAGCGGGCACTAGCACTTCCACGTAATCACAAATGACAAATTAATTACAAATTTACAAAGTAATTTACAAAATAAACTGCAAAAGCAAAAGCAGCTGCGTTTTCGGTTACACAACAGGCCACATTTCAGCACTTTGTGTGCGTTATCGACAGATCACAGAAGCCAATAACTGCACGTTTACATTCAATTATCTAATGACAGTGTGTGTGTGTGTGTGTCTCCTAACATATACACACACTTCTATATTGTATATAATTGGAATAACAACATGGAAAACACAATAAAACCCATAAAAAAAAGAAATCAACAAGCCATAAATAAAGCTAAAGACAATCATAAGGCAAGTAAAAACACTTTCGCAGACTTACATGATGATGATGATAATAATAATAATAATTTAAAAAAAACCAGAGACACGACATTATCTAGGAGAACTCTTAAATTGAATATACTGACTGCATGTGCTGTATTTTATCACGTCCCTATTCATGTCCTCGTCTACAATAAAGTCCGTTGCACAGGATATAACTTATGGCATACACACGAAAGACAATTCCTAATATATGCCGCTTAAAAAGACGTCGGCGTTAAAGAGCTGAAACACTTAAAAAGACCAAAAACACACAATGATTGAATTGAAGGAAAAAAGAAAAACTACAAAGAAAAGAAAAAATGTCCATTCAACCCGTCGTTTCATCATAAATATAATTTTCATCAAAAACAAAAACTAAAAAAAAACAACGATGTGCGTTTCTGAATAAAAAAACAATACAAAACCCAGAGTTAAAAGCAAAAAATTCTATATATATATATTTTAAACTGAACATGGAGCTGAGGAGGTGATAATAAAACCCAGAGGATGCCAGATGAGAGCGAAACCCTTCGAGTGTGAGGCTCTCAGTGATGCCCGTGACCTGCAGAGGATTCTGGGGGCTGAAGTTTCTCAGGCAGTCTGTCTTTGGCTTCAGTGTCGGAGGCCGAGTCCGAGTCCGAGGCCTGCTGCTGTTTCAGCCACATGTCGGCGTAGAGGCCTCCTTTCGCCAAAAGCTCCTCGTGTCTGTGAAAAGGATTACGACATTTTAGCCACCCATCACCACAAAGACGTCACTTATTAACTTCCACATTTTCAACCAGGACGATGTTACATGCTGAATAACAAGTATTACATCGTCACTACGGCAAACACCGCTGCACTTTTTAACAGGCTTGTTCAGAGGATAATTGTTAACCGGTCATACAATTATCAAAACTGTTGTAAGCTAAGATTGGAGATCCATTTGCCGATTCCTCCAAAATACAAAATTGTTGCTCATCTAACATTATAGGAGAGCTGAGCTGAACACGCTTGGAGGAGAGCTGAGCTGAACGCGCTTGGAGGAAGTGGGACTGCCCAAGTGGGACCCCAAATTAAAGTCCATTTAAAGGGCTTGTTCTCTTTTTGGACAACCATCGTTCCTCTAATGATCGTTACAGGACTCCGCCAACACCCCTGCCTAGTGTCGGAGTCAAGACCCCATTCGATACCAACCATCTATTTCAGATTTCCTGATCACAGTGCATCGTCGTGCATCATCCCACTCTAGCCACCACCAGCCTCGCTTTGTGAGAAGCTCATTTTAGGAACCGTATTGTGAACAAAAGCCACCGTTTCGTCTCCTCACCTCCCTCTCTCCGCGATCTGTCCGTCCCGCACAACGAGGATCTGATCGGCGCCGATGATGGTCGACAACCTACGACAGAAAGGAATACATCAACAAGTCGACCAACACACTTAACGAACGGACGCAGCGACGCTAAAGAAGCATGACCTGTAGCTACATGTTGCAGATAACACAGCCAACCTTACGTCATTACAGTCATCTGAACTTTTACATTTCATTCAGCAGCATTCACACTGACAAATGCTTGCGGTGCATTATGGGAAAAACACACAGGACACCGGACCAGGATCACTATCGAGATGTCTTGCTGGATTAAACGCGTCCTAGCATTTCTTAAAATATCTGACGTTCTAGCATGAACATGAATTCGACATTACTTCCAGCGTTTGGGACACGGACCTAAACCAGACAAAAAGGTTCCTTGGGTTCTTTTACCTGTGGGCCACCACGACGGTGGACCTGTTGGCACACACTTTAGCCAGCGAGGCCTGAATGTTGCGCTCCGTCTGCGTGTCCAGGGCAGAAGTGGCCTGTTGGAACAGAAGATCATCAGATCATAGCATTAACGAACGGAAAAAGAAAAGAAAAAGAAAAAAGCGAGAAATAAATGGGGAATTAATGAGTCTGTAATTTTTTTTTCTCTCTCTCTCTCTCAGAGACCTAAAATCCAAAAGGAGGATGGGTGCTGTCGTTTTCCATGCAAGGTTAAACCCTTTACGCCTATGCTACCCAGAATCTACTTCGTCCAAGGCTCTTCGTGACTCCTGTGGAACCGAGGATGATGAACCTATGAAGCGCACACACCTCGTCGAGCAGGATGATCTGGGGAGCTTTGAGGATGGTGCGAGCGATGGCCACTCTCTGCTTCTCTCCTCCGCTCAGCTTTAGACCCCTCTCGCCCACCTGCGTGTCGTAGCCTGAGGACCAATTCGAAAAAACACACAAGTCAACTCAATTGTCGTCGCATCCGCGCGCACATAAAGAGCGGGATGAAATGTCGGGTCTCTCGGATCCTCGTTTCAGACCATCACGTGAGCCAAGGCGACGTCAATCGTCCCGGATTAATACACTTCATTAACCCCCCAAGTAGTGGTTGCCAGGTATAGCGACAATCCCCATCGACACTGTCGAAAATCCATCATTTGGCAGCAACAATGTAAATCAAGTGCAGAAAAGTGACATTTACGGCGTTTCGAGTCCTTTTTGGCAAAGATGAGTTAATATCATAAATATGTTATTTACATACCACTGAATATCAGGATTGTCAGACAGAACCCTGTAATTCCAAGGTCTCGATTTGCCAAGTGCTGTGTGGTTGATCTTATAACGATTCTTTAACCCTCAGCTGCTCATTTCTACATCTGCCAAATGGTTAAATCTGCTTAAAGCTGGCTGTTACTGTCCATCCCCAAGGGGACCAGACTGAAATATGACATTCTATGAAATACACAACGCAGTGAAGGTGTGTTAAATGCCCAGATGAGTTACTTGCCATCAGGAAAGGACAGGATTTTGTCGTGGATGTCGGCAGCGATGGCAGCGTTCTCCACTTCCTGGTCGGAAGCCGTGATTCGGCCGTAGCGGATATTTTCACGAATGTTGTCGTTGAAGAGGACGGTGTCCTGGGGCACGACGCCGATGTGGGCACGCAACGAGGCCTGCTTCACCTGCCCATACACACACACACACACACACACACACTTCATTTTCTTCTCATGGGCTGAAATACCAACACAGTAAATTAACATGAAATAAAACCTTTATAAATAAGATTCAATAATATACACTTAAATTGAAAAAAAAGAAAAGAATAATAATTATAATAATAATAAAACATTAAACACTAAAATCTAAATAAGAGAATCCAAAATCATAAAAAGAAAAAGTGTCTACAAAAATCATGAAAAAACAAATAAAACAAAAAAAACCCATTGCTGTCTACAAAAAAATAATAAAATGTAATTATAAAAATGTAATTGTGAAAATCAGTTGAACATAAAGTGAGTTACGGACAATTCTATGAAGGTACAGTCAGCGCCGGAATTATTGGCACCCTTATATATTTTTTTAGACCTGCATCTCTCCATAGACTTGCACTAAGCGAATATCGCCTCTCCTAATGCCAGCTTATCATCAAGCTGATATAACTCTGTGCATGGTTCAAAGGAACAAACAGCCAACAATCAGCTTATACCTGGGTCCATATTTCATGTCACTATTTTGCCACATAATCCTGCATTTCTTTGCATCATTCCCGAGCGACTGCAGCACAGGCTCCTTATTGCACCATTTCATATTCACACGAATACATAAGCCGTCTTGCTCGCTGGCCGAGTTCTCACCTTGGTGATTTCCTGGCCGTCCACGCGGATGCAGCCGCCCTGAACGTCGTAGAAGCGAAAGAGCAGACGGATGATGGTGCTCTTCCCCGAGCCAGACTGACCCACCTGTGTGTGTGTTTCAAAAAATATTAAATCATCTTAATATTTATCAAAATTATAAATCTAATCTGGCATCAGTTTTGGAAAAAGAAACTGGATACAATTACAAGCCGTGAAATTGATTCATTATAATAAAAATAATTACAAGTTTTTAATTGTAAGCTTCTGTTTTGATTTAGAAAACTCTGCTAAAGGCATTCGAGTGTGCTTAAAAATATTTAAAATTACATTTGAAGTTATTTATACATTTTAGAAATAATGTTAAAAAAAAAATGACAATACATTATTAAATATTATTGTACTTTTAAAGCATTAATTTTTTAAATATAACAAAAGATTTACACAATCACAAAAGGAAATAATTTCAAAAATATTTAAAATTATTTCCTTTTATGTGATTGTGTAAATCTTTTGTTATATTTAAAAATTAATGCTTTAAAAAGTAGTATTATTATATCATATAATACTTATAAACTAATATATTTAATGTGTATATTAATTTACCTTTTTTTTTTATTCCATTAAAATTTCAACTTAATGTCTGACTTAATTTATTAACTGTAGTTCGAGCCTTTTTGCTAAAACAAAATCAAATGCACACAGAAAAATATCTAAATTATTATTATTATAAAAAAAAATTAAAAAATCAAATTTGAAATATGTATAATGGAACCTATATTTAAAATAATAAAATTAAATTATATTTCGATTTATGAAACAGTCTTCTATAACTCACGAGCGCTACAGTCTGGCCGGGCAGAACCGTGAACGAGACGTCTTTCACAATCTCCGTCCTGTCATGACAGAAACAGCGTGTTAAAAATTAGTGTTAAAAACGACAACAACAGTTTCACAGATTACGGCTCAGAGACGAGAGCGCATTTACCCGCCTATGTAGCTAAAGACGACGTTCTCGAACTCGATCTTTCCTAGTTTGTAGTGCAGGTTTGCGGCGTTCACGTCGTCCTTCACCTGACGCCAAAACAGACAACAAACTAAAATTAACTTAAAAAAAAAAAAGCTTCATTAACTCTGCTGTAAAACGAATCAGATGATGTTCGCCTCACCTCCTCTTCTTCCTCAAAGAGCTTAAACATGCTCTCCATGTCAATGAATGACCTCTGGATCACCCTGTAAAGAAGAAGGGATCATTCTTTTCCTCCATTTCCGACCGATAAAGATAAACAAACGACCTCTGAAGGGAGCCTTTACCTGTAGTACGTGCCGAACCAGTTGAGGGGCGTGTACAGCTGGATGATGTACGTGCCAAACAAAACATAATCTCCGACCTGCACACACACACACACACACACACACACACAGACTGCATCGTTTCATCAGATATTAAAAACATCATCTCTGACCTGCACACACAGCACAACATCGTCTGTTTCAGACAGAGAAAGCTAGACAGACAGACAGAAAGCTAGACAGACAGACAGAAAGCTAGGCAGACAGACAGACAGACAAAGCTAGACACAAAGCTAGACAGACACAAAGCTAGACAGACAGACACACAAAGCTAGACAGACAGGTAAATAAGCAGATAAATAGACAAAGCTAGACAGACAGACATGAAGACACACAAAGCTAGACAGACAGACAGACAGACATGAAGACACAGAAAGTTAGACAGACAGGTAAATAAGCAGATACACAGACACACAAACCTAGACAGACAGACAGGTGTGATGGTAATTTTTCATTAAGACCCTGAAGGTAACTTTAGAACATGATTTACAGCCTAAACAGGCTTGTGTGTATGTGCGTGATGATCTGTTTTTGCCTGTCCTGTTGTGAAAGAACAATGTTCCAGAACCTCGTACAAGCGAAGGTGTTTCTCTTCTTAAACTGATATGTTTAACCATAACAACTTGTTTGCGTGTCGGAGAGCGTCTGAACCGTCGCCCAGCTCGAGACTGAGAATCAAAATACAGTCAAAATAAAGAGGAGTAGAAACTGCGACAGTTAGCAGATTCTGCGATCCTTCTTTGGGCTGTCAGAGGAGCGGATTCAGCCGGTAGTGGGTCACGTGCTCTCAGTCCCGCCAAGACCTTGATTCACTGTGATATAAACACACGGTACTCTGTTTCAGGGAGAGACTCTGGGTAGTGCTCTCCATACTGCAGTATCTAATACAGCTGTTGAGTGAATTAATAATGCTCTTGCATTCTTACAGAATACTTAGTAGAATTTCCACGACAATTCTTGGCAACGAGGATGGCATGGCTATCTCCGACCGCTGACCGTTCCCGGGAAGACTGAGGATAACCGTGCACAGGGGCAGTCCAGGGAAGTCACACTCCAAAGGGAGCAGTTGAACCCGCCTGAGATCTTCTGGCAGAGGGACGGTCCGGAAGGATACGCCATCCCGAACAAAATTTAGGTGAGAATAATTTTTTCACTCAAAGAGATAAAAGTGTGCACATTTGAAATAATAGAGGAAAACCGGTCCATTGTTCAATAGGGAACAATCCCTGGGCAGACGTGTCAGGGTTCGAGTAATCCGGGGAATTTCAGTAAAAAGATGTCATTTCTCTGGGAGAAACTTGGAACTTGCAAGATAATAAATAATAGTTTTATAATTATAATAATAATAATAATTCTAGTAATAGATGATAACAGTAATTTAAATATCTAAATCAAATCAAGCGCATAAAAACTCAATAAGAAAACCAAGGTATTATTAAATACTAAATATTATTAAATATTATCAGATTAATAATTGTCCAGTTTTAAAAATGGGTAAGAAAAATAGTACTCAACGAAGGGAGATGTTAAATTATCCTCCTTTGTGGGGACCGGATGAGGAGATGGCTAACGAATGGGGTAAGGACATCCCACTTCACTCTAAACAGCGGTCAAAGTATTCCTGTTCTCCATTAACAGGAACCTTTAGTTTAACTATTCTCTCCAACAGCTAGAACAGTACTAGAGAAAAAAAGAGAATAAAACGCAACAAACGTCCTCACTCTTCCCCACAGACTGCTGTTGTTCCAGCGGGCCCTGGCGTCCAGCCTGTGCTGCCCCCCTCACTCTATCCAACGGTGGATCTCCTGAGTGCCAGTAGTCAGAAGGGACCCCACAGCCGGTACTTTCTACACCCAGCCAACTCGAGTGGACACACCAGTCGCAACCCGCACCATCTGCGTCCACTCCAGTGAAACAGGGCCCACACACCAACCCGTTTTTGACGGATTACAGCCCAATCACACCTGGACCAAGCTCCGGATCTGGAAGACCCGGGCATGCTCCTGAGAAACAGGAAACGCATAGGGGACCCAAATCAAGTTCTGCAAATGTCCTTGGTCGCGTTCCCAAACCCACACCCCAGACCAGCAGAAGGACCAGCAGCTGCGAACTGGCAGCCATTACAACATGTACAAAGGATGGGTGATATATGAAATAACTGACATGGCCAAAGAACCGCCAAACCCGGAGGACAATGCAGCACAGTTTTGTGAAGACCTGTCACAACTCATACGCATGTACAAACCAAGTGGCTGGGAAGTGGAGTACATTCTACGGACTAAAGTCAAGTTCAAGTGGAACGAATCGAAGGATTCATTTAATGAAGATCTGACTTATTCTGCTGAAGAGGGTTACCACAACCAGTTAACAGCACTGTTGGAGCGCATTAGAACCGGTTTTCCGGCCAAGATTGACTGGTCTGCCATTCATTCATGCAAACAGCGCTCGGACGAACCTTTGCGGATTATCATCACCGTGTGCAGGAATGTTTCAAGAAACACAGCGGCCTACGTTCCACTGACCCATGCTATAACGATCTCTTAAAGGCGTCCCTGGTAAATGACTTATCACCTGACATAGCTGTACCAATGAGGACCACGTGCATCGGATGGGAAGCGGCTACCCTTCAAACTGTCGTCACGCATTGGCTGACATGCAGAGAGACAAAAACAAAACAAACAGAAGGCGAAACAAAAAACTGCCTGCAAATTGCAAATGGCCCAACTCGCCTACTATGACACTCAGGGAACACAGCGACCCAACAACCAGGGCAGAGCTCGAGACCGAGGTTGGGGCAGAGGATGAGGCGGAGGTCAGGGGCCAGCGGACCGACATGCAGGGGATCGCCTGCTACAACTGCGGTAAACAGGGCTATTGAGCCCGAGATTGTTGTCTTCCTCTTAGACTAAGGTATAGTCGAGATCTTGCAGAACCAGAAACACAGGCCCAACCATACAGATGTAACTTTCCCCCACCCCCAGATTGAAGCGAGGCCGAGACAGTGCAGCTAGAGGTGCCTGAAACATTGCTAAAAACAATAACTGTAGGCACCGAAGACAGACCAGTGATAACATTACACATAGACGGAACAGCAGTAGACTTTCTAGTAGACACAGGTGCAACTATTTCAGTCATGAACAAAAACGCTGTGGAAACGCCCATTCTATCAAATGACACCTGGAAAACTGGGGGTGCATCAGGTTTTCCAATGATTGATCATTTCTTGAAGCCTGTGAATTTTCCCATAACAACTGACACACAGCACCCCCTCCTAAATCATGTCCCTGATTCCATATGGAGTAGGCACAAATATGATTTTGGTCAAATTGCCCACGTGGAACCCTTAGTGGTCATTCCCAAGTCTACACACCGTCCTAGCCGGGCCCAGTACCCTCTAGGGAGACAGGCTGAAGAAGGGATAACTCCTCTCTTAAATTCCACTCATCATTCCTTGCCCCCATTCACCAGTCAATTCTCCCATTCTGCCAGTAAGGGAAGCTAATGGTGAATTGTGCTTTGTACAAGATTTACGTTCAGTAAATAATGATGTTCAGGCATTCTCTCTACTGTTCCACCTTCCAGTAGCTGGTTCTCGGTAATAGATTTTTCTTCGTCACCTAAAGGTCTAAAAATTCTCAACAATGGTTCGCTTTTATTTTCAAAGGTCAGAGGTGGACTTGGACTGTAATGTCCACAAGGCTATACCGAGTCCCCTGCTGAGTTCTCCGCACTGTCTCAGAATTTGGATGGCTTCGTCCCCCTTTGGGGAGCACTCTAACCACTTATATAGATGATTTACTACAGACAGGCAGACACACAGACATATAGGCAGACACACAGACTGACAGAACGCTAGACAGACATACAGATAGATAGGAAGATACACAGACAGATAGACAGACAGACAGACTAGTTTTAACCACTTATATAGATGATTTACTACAGACAGACAGACAGATATATAGGCAGATACACAGATAGACAGGCAAGTATAATTACACAAATAGACAGATGTACAGCTACACAGACAGATAGCTAAATAGACAGATACACAGACAGACACGCAGACAGAGATATACTAAATTAAATACTAATTATAATTCAAAAGAAATAGACAGGCGTCTGTGACCACGGGGTTTCAGGTAGAAGCATGTGACTGATTAGTTCCTCAAACTAAAATAAATTTATTTAAACTTGGTCTCTGACCTGAAACTTGCCCTCGGTGACGAAGTAAGCGCAGAGCAGCGAGCCGGCCAGCAGGCCCGAGCCGATGATCAGATTCTGCGTCTGATTCAGCAGAGCCAGAGACGCGCTGGTCAGCCACTCCAACGACTGCGGCAAAGAAAGAAAAAGAAGCAGGAGGTCAGTTTACAACACACACACACACTCAAATAGGTAGATAAACAGAGCGTAAATTTGTGTCACCTGGTATTTGATGATGGCTTCCTCGAAGCGGCTCACTTCATAGTTCTCAGCGTTGTAGTATTTCACCTGTTGAATCATTCATACACAAACGATGACATGATTCTGCTCCGTGTGTCGTATTATAACTGACTGCGCAAAGCCTCACGTGCCTGTTGAGTTAAACTGTACAGTGTTCCATGGACGACATGGAAACATGTTTTTAAGATTTTCCTGCAATAACGATCAAAACTGGTTCAGTGATTGTTCCAACGCGTCGTGGTTCGGGTGACACGATGTGAAAAAATAAATAAATAAATAAAATCCCTGCCATTGTGGAAGCAGTAACTAGAACGCTAATCCACCCAAGCAGCATGTGAAGCTGTGGATTAAAACTGAGAGCGAGTGATTATACTGTACCGTCTCAAAGTTCAGTAGGGAGTCAACGGCTTTGGCCTTGGTGTCGTTGTCCCGAGTGTTCATTTCTCGCCTGTACTTGGTCCTCCATTCAGTGATGATGATGGTGAGAGCTTTCGCATAAAAAAATATATATAATTATTTCACACCATGTATCTTTTTTTAATAAACATTGTGGAAAACTTCAGGACAAAAGCACTAAAACTACTGCATTTTTACAAGCAGGTACATTCTCGAAGGGATTTCACATCATGCCTTGGAGTAGCAGGTCTACCGTAAAAACACTAACAACTAGACATTAGGCTAATGTAAAAATGATGACAGATACATGGCACAGTCTGTATCTTACAGAAATATGTTAAATAAATGCCTTGAGTCTCAGTTTTCAAAAGTCATAACCGTCTGTATTTCTATTTTACTCGTCAATAAGGAAAAAGCTCACTGAGGTAAAGGGCCATGCAGATGAAGACGATGAGGCCAAACCAGGCGCTGAAGTTGGAGATGAAGAAGATGATGGCGATGACGATGTCGGCGATAGTGGGGAAGATGCTGAACACGATGTAGCTGCGGAGCAATAAATAAATAAATAAATAATAAATAAATATTCGCAAATTAATAATATATATATATATATATATATATTTTTTTTAAAGCACTGTCTATACAAAAACTTTTTTTCTTTTACAATAAATTCAACAAATCACTATTTTGAAAGAAGGGAAATGAGGCCAAATGCATGCTAATGCCTTATGTCCTTTTTAGAATCACAACAAAAGCTAATTTTGCATTTCTGTGTTTTTAAAGCCAAACAGTTCATTTATCCCAAACTGAGAACAGCGATTCGATAAGCACAATAAAGAACGAATTCAAAATAATGAAAAAAATTCATCTCCACCATACATTATTAACCTTTTTTTCCTTTCTTCATACCCATTACTGCACTATTCAGAGACCATTATATCAGGAATTGAATCTACAGAAGTGGAGGCTGTGATGTGAACCTGAGCAGGCTGTCGATGGACGAGGTTCCGCGGTCAATGCTGCGCAGGACGTCGCCGGTGCGCCGCTGCAGGTGCCAGCGCAGAGACAGCGAGTGCAGGTGGGCGAACAGGCGAACCTGCACCACGCGGCTGGTGTACTGCTGCACGCGGATCCACAGGAACGAACGAGCGTTGCTGATGAAGCCTGAGGAACCTGACGGACGAGACAGAGAGAAGACGTCCAAACCACAAAAACAGCGTTGGAATGAAGTGGTGCGTCAGTGGAACACGGTGGTGTGCAAAGGTTTTTCGACCAAATTGCATGCACGAAAAGCCGTAAACGCCACCTCTGCAGCAAACAATTTTGAAATATAATATTTATTTATTTATAATTGTTGTTTGCTGCAGAAGTGCTTACTTCAAAAAAAAAAATAAAAATCAACAAAATATTTACTTTGGCCAGGGGTGCACAAACCTTTACACAAAACTGCGGGCGCACACACACACACTTACCAGCCCCTCCACCCTGCAGGAACTTGAGCAGGACGTAGATGCACACCGTAGTAGCCAAGGTCTTCCAAGGACTTCCGCCTGTTAGCTCGTTCACTGCCGTACGACAACACCAGCGTTATCTTTTTATTTTATTTAAAAAAATTAAACAAAACACACACACACACGCACACGTAAATCAACGAGGTGCATCGTCGTCCCTCACCGATGTTTTTGTAGTAGATGGGCACGAAGACGTTGATGACGCGCTCGACTCCCAGAAGGCCGAGGCACAGCAGGACGAGCAGCTGGAGGAGCACGCTGCCTGTCGGCCACATGTACGGCAGCAGGAGGCGAACCTTCTTTCTAAAGTCCCGCCACGCCGACTGGTTCTGTGCCGCATCGCCTAGCAAAGGCTGGAGGAGAGAAAACAAACAAAACAACAAAATGACTTCTAGCATCTTTTGTGACGAGCTATGCTAATAAATATATAGACATAGGAACGGCTAAAACAGTTTCTACAGCAGGATTTCGCAGATGATGTTTTCAAGGACAAGCAATGCTAATGTAGCTAATGGCTAAAACCGTTCCTACGTTAGCATTGCTTAGAAATAACTAAAAAAAATTATTTATTTTTTTAAACCTACCTAAGCTAACGTAGCTACCAAGACAGGCCTGGCTAAAAACATTTCCTCCGTCAACCACCGCACTAGAATAGCTAGACTGTGTATGACAACTTTTCTTATTCTTCGTGACCTGTTATAGTAATGTCGCTATAAACACAAAACTAGCTAAAACATTTCTTATATTAGCATAGCTAGGCTGTTTAAAACCCATTTCTAGCTTCTTTGGGACTAGCTATGCTAATGTCGCTATCGACATGCAAATGTCTAAAACACATCCAACATTGCAAAAGTGATTACTAGCAATCTTCTCGACCAGCGAATATAATTGAGCGACAGTTTTCTACACTAGCATAGCAGGACTTTATACAGTGGATTCCTAGTGTC
>JAOUQW010000025.1:707385-724868 GCA_028565825.1 Olivaichthys viedmensis | reverse complement strand
CCTTCCTTCTCCCTCCCTTCTATCCTTGCTCACTTCTTTCTATACTTCCTTCCTGCTTTCCTCTCTCCCTCCCTTCTTCCTTCCTTCTCCCCCTTGCCCTTTTCACTCTCTCTCTTCTCTCACTTTATACATTAATCCCCCTTTCCTTTGCCACTTTGTCCTTTCACACATCTTTCCAGCCTTTTACCTAGAGCTCTCATCTGATGAGTTATTACACTAAAAAAAAAACCCTCTCATGGCTCCAGGAAAGCAAATTCAGCTACTGTTTTTGGGAAATCAAGCTTTATGATGGTGTTCGTGAATGATATTGAGATCGCTCTGTCTCATCCTTGTGATTTCAATTTCATAATAATGAGTGCGTGCGTTTCTATGTGTTAGAAGGGAGAGCCGCCTGGTCCTCCACGGTCTGAGGATGGCAGAGAGCAGCTGACGTTCGAGGTTCCTCTGAACGACTCGGGCTCAGCCGGACTGGGTGTCAGTCTGAAGGGAAACAAGTCCCGAGAGACGGGCGAGGATCTGGGCATCTTCGTCAAGTCCATCATCCACGGAGGGGCTGCTTTTAAGGTACTTTCAACGTTACTCCCCTATTGCATGCTGCCAACTTGGATGGGCATTGGAGAGTGTTAGCAAGTTTTATGTGCTCTCTTTACATGACTGGATACCCTTAACCGAAAGGAAGATCCAAAAGAAGACCTTTCTTCTCGCTGCTAATCATTTTTGCATTACTGTACTGATTACTTTTTAGATTAAGGAGACCACAATACTGGAATATTAGTGCTATCTCTGTTCCAATGCCCCATGAAGGGCTTGATAATTAGCCAGTGAGCTGAATCCTGAATAGTTAAAAATAGGAACTCCAGCCCTCCAGGTCTGCAGTTGTACGGCTCGGCTAATTTCCTCACATCAGCATTTGAGTCCTGAGGAATCCTTTGCCATCGATTAGCTGGTTCAGCTGGTTTATCTGGGAGACGCTATAGTCCAGGTGAAGGAGCTCGGTAAGGAAAAAGGAGAGTATCCTGGGACAGTGGTGGTCCAGCGGTTAAGGCTCTGGGCTACTGATTGGAAGGTTGTGAGTTCGAATCCCGGTTCCGCCAAGCTTCCATTGTTGAGTCCCCGAGTAAGACCCTTAACCTTCAACTGCTCACCTCAATTGTAAGCTGCTTTGGATAAAAGTGTTGGGTGAATGAGTAAATGCATCCTTAGATTTTGGGATATTCTGGATCATGAGACCGTCAATGTGCATTAACTTAAGTGCATTAAAGGCTTGCTCGTCATGCTAGGCTAGTACACAGCCACTTTTTATTTTTATTTTTATTTTTTACATTTGAACCCCAAAATACTTTTTTGAAGCGCGAGTCCTCTTTTTTAGTGTAGCATAAAAGAACAGAGTTGATCTAGTGTCTCGGTGGAAATAAAGGCAGACTGGCTGTCCGCCATCAGCTTCGTAATCTAGCGTGGGCTCATGGGTACAGCTGCACCACTGGCTCTTTTAGAGACGCCAGACACCGAGAAGACACAAGAGAAAGACTTTTTCAAAAGGTTACATCTTCATTCAGCTTTTCCCATTCAGCTTTATCCCTGTATTTCATTCATTTTTCAACTCAAAGGTGTTCACGCATAGGAGAGAGAACCATATAGAGTTGACTGCAAGAGTTTGCATACCCTTACTTTGAAATGATGAGGCCAACAAGACATTTAATTTTTACAAAAGTCCCTTTATTTTCACAAGGAACAAAAATGGTCAAAAAGTATATTTTGAGATGTTAATAGTGAAACAATCAAAATGTTATTTCTGAATGTGAATTACATGTGGACTTTTATTCCACTCGCCTTTTAAGGACTTTTTCAGTTCTCCTGCTGTTGGTTTTGGATGTTTGCGAATCTCTCTTAGTAATTTTTTTTCTTCCACTCTTTAATAGTGTCTTTATCTCTCTCTGTCTAAGTGTCTGTGTCTTTATATTCTATTTTTAAATTATACTTTTCACTGTTGGTAACTGTATCCCTAAAAAACTTTGATACCTTTTTATACCCCTTTCCAGCTCTGTCTGAAAGGTCAATAGTTTCTGCTTTTAATTTTTGTATGCTTTTTCACCCAGATACCAGGGAGGATGCAAACTTTTGCATTCATCTAAATACAATATACTGTACGTATATACATAGAGAGGTATTAGCAAGTGCATAAATTAAAGAGACAAGAATAATAGGAACCATTTCCTCACAAATAAATAAGTGTAAAGTCATGAAACATTATAGAAATATAGTAATATGGGATATTTAACAAAACAATAACATTTGTATTTTTCACATGAGTGTGCGTCCCATAGTATAGAGATCTACTATTTCCACTTACGGTGATTGCCATTGGCATAAACCCACCCAGCATCATCCTCATCGATCCTAATTAAAGTTTCAAAAGCTGCACTGATTAGGTGGAAGTGGCAAGAGACGTTTAGCAAAACGCCACCTCCTCTAGAGGCAGCCACTGGAAGAAATGCTCTTATAGACATGCTATGTGTGTTTGCTTGAATGTGTGTGTCTCAGCGTGTGTCCCTCTCCCCATTAAAGGCTCCTTGGAACAGGTCAGTATCACCGGTCACTGGTTAATGACCCGGCCTAAAGGTCACTTACAACCAGAAACGCACAGACAATGAGAGGCCTTTAAGTGGCTCTGGAGGCCTTTAGCTGCTAATCTCTTTTGTGCTCAGCTTCTCCTCCTTTTCTGAGTTCTATTTCAAGAAGTGCAGCTGTGGGTCTTAATCTAATTCACTCCATTCCTGTCCTTTCACACAGGAGCGTGCGGTCTGTATTGAATCGGAGCTGAAAGTATGAATGCATTAATCTTTATAGCGTGTATGTTTATAGTGTTGTGAATCTGAATATCAATATAGCTGCAATGATATCCAGCAGATGTGACCTTTAGCTGGTCTTCTGAATGAATTGGACTTGCCATATTGAATAGATTGGACAGCTTTAGACTAATTTCTGAGACATGGTAGTGAGAATGTATTCAGTCCTGTTGCTCATAAATAGCCAAATTCATACATATTGTGGGACTCTGATTACAGTATATCAAAAGTTTCATCGATAGCTCAGCTCTTTCTTTCTTTAATTTACTCAAGTGACAGCAGAGACGTAGTAGTGACATTTGCTGGATTAAAACATGAAGGAGAAGTCTATTTGTGTATTTCAAGAGCTACTTCATTAAGGTGCCTTTTTACCACCAAATTCACCTCTTCCTTCTCCCGTTTTTTTTTTTTTTTTTTTTTGTCATGTCACCTTCACTCAGGACGGGCGCCTGCGGGTGAATGACCAGCTCATGGCTGTCAATGGCGAATCCCTTCTCAACCGTGCCAACCACGATGCCATGGAGACCCTGAGACGTTCTATGTCTACGGAGGGGAACATGCGAGGAACCATCCAGTTGGCGATTCTCCGAGCTTTGGAGCACTCCCCTGCCCAGGTATGCCCAGCCCCAGCCTCTAATCTCCACCCCCAGGTCCCACTGCACCCAGCTTACCCTGTTCACCGCCGCAGAGCCTCAGAGCCTGGGCCATGAGGACTTGTCCACCGCTAGCACCACTATGGCCACTACAGGCTTTCGGGTGGCCTCTGAATTCCCATTGGTTTGCTTGTCTAAATAAACGATTAGAGAATTTGAAACCAGTCCACCAAACTTAGTTTAGTGTAACAGTCAATGTAAACTTGAGAAAACCCGCATTGTAGGTCTCTGTATATCAGGTCCCCACACTGCATTTACTCACAGAGCAAAGTCCCCACAATGCAGCTCCAAACAAATGAGGTCCCCACAATGCAAGTCCAAACTATTTAGAGCCCTACAATGCAGGTCCAAACAAATCATGTCCTTTCGATAATGTGAGATCTTGTATTTTTACCACCTTGTAGCACAGTATATAGAATACTGTGTTTTATATGAAATATTGAGCTGGTACCTTTTCACATATGATGATTGTAAACGGTTTTTATCCTTTTTTTTTTTTACTGCTAAAATATGCTAACAATGGTCTGCACTTCTTAAAGCTTCTGTTACCTTCCTAAATTTTCTTCCTTTGCTTCCTGTTTCTGCTCTAATTTTATAAATACTTCGAATTAAATTATTCTTTCCTTATTTGTTGTATTAAATTATGCTTTCAATGTGTCATATATTTTTGTAAAATCTTTTTGTGTTTCTGTTATTCCCAATTTGTTGAAAACTTTGCTGCACTACCTTCCTCCCTGTATCTATTTCTGCTTCTCCAATAAAAAATCTGAAATCTCTGCATGTTCCTGCCTTTCTCTTTCCTTCTTTTCATTTCTCCTGATTTATTTTTCTTGGTTATTCCTGTACATGTGACTGTACATAATGTAAAGTGTAACTTGGTGTGATGATAATTTATATTTGGACTCTTTTAAGCACCATCCTTTGCTATTTTTCCTAGTGACTTACTAAAATGCACTATACACTTGATTTAAAATGATACACAATGATGTCTTAATAATTTTCTGTTATAGTGTATCCTAGTGACGGGTATTGCTGAGCCAAAACATTGGGAAGTCTCGTCAGGTTCATGGGTAGGCTCGTTCCGCTGCAGTTAAAGTAGTGGATGCCAATGAGGTCTTAAAGGATGTACTAGGATATAGAGGGATAATTCATTTTGAGCTTGCTTGCTTGCTTTGTGTCTCAAATGCAGCCCTGCTCATTTGGAAAGTCCCACTTGACTGGCAAAGCTGCAACTGTTCATCAGTTCCAGTTCAGTTAGTCTTCGGCTGTTGGGCACAGAGTTCCCAGTTGCCAAGTTGGATGTGTCTAGACTCCCCGTACGTAATCCGGATTTTTGACATTAGTCTCAAACCAGATGTCTGTATTTCAGCTCGCCATGTTTGTTGGGGGCCACCTTTTTATTAGTGAGCTGGTAAGTTTAGACATGTGTCAGTACCCATAAAAACACCAAGATGCACCATGAAATCCATTCTCTTAATCTTGTAGAGTGGTGCTATCCCTTGTTCAGTCCCAGGGGTTGCTGAAACCATAGTCCTTAAATGCCCAAAACATCTTGGCTTAATTTCTAAGCTTACTTGCCAAATTCTGGATGTCTTTTGGCAGTCAAAATTTAATAAAGTCTTTCGAGAGGTGGACAATCAAATCTTGTCAAAATCTCTTTTGTCAATCATTTTGTCAAAACACTTTGGCAGATATTACCCACAAGCCTGCACTTTTCTCTGTAAACCATCATGTTTTCTCCATTGTTTGGGGAAGTCAGCATGTTTTTATGCCTCAATCCACCCCTAACCAAGCTAAATCGGTTTTGGCTTCCACATTGCTTGCACAGTATGAAAGGATTAGTGGATTCTGACAATGACCTGGATGTGCAGTTTCTTCGTGTTTGGAAATACATTGTGTTTTTCGTTACCTTTAGCCATATTTTTGTGGCATTCATCTTAAAAACACAAGGGTACTTTTCCTCCAATGTCAAGTCCATCAACTCAAGTGTGGCTTTTCATTGCTGTCCAATGGAAATTAATGGTTATTGACTCCACCTTCAGTTCAGGAATCCGACTTTGTCTAGAAATAGACGAGCATCATGGGAGGGCATTAGCCTATCCCCCGCCCCATCTACCCCGAGATGAATGGTGATTGGTGCCGAGTCTAACGGCTCCTCAATAAAAGGTGATGTGTCGGCTGTGATGCATTCCCTATTAATCGCATGCAGGCAGGCTGATCAATATGCCATTAATCACACAGAGAAAGTAGCGCGATAAGGGAATGGGTGGGAGGTGAGACACGCTAGACGGGTTTTGTGAACTGATCCTCCATCTGATTGAAATTTTATTCACGGCTTAATGGAAGAGAAGGTACCAAGTTGGACTCCTTCGTACCACATAATGATCATGAAGATAAATGCTTCATATGAAAACGCCTGCTAATGAAATGTTGCCCCTGGACAGAATAATTAAGTAACAAAGTAACAGTTTTGGACCTATGCACTTCCTTCTTTGTCTTCTTGCTCATCTTATTTCAACCCCTTCCCTTTCCTTGAGGTGCGTAGATCACGCATTCTGCCTCAAACCTAAACCCTGTTTTCTCAATGGGCCTCCTCTTGCTCAAATAGTTAATCAGATTACACCATGGGCTCTTCGGATAAAAGGCGGTCTCAGAGATTTAATGAAAGGACGCCTGGGGCTGGCCTGAGGGAATCTAACCTTTCATAACCCCTATTCCTGCCCCAAGGTTCAGTAATGGAGAGTGGCAAAGAATAAGCCTGAGGTCTCATTTGGGGTCCTCTTTTGTTGGTCCTTTGTTGTTGTTTTTAATTGTCCTTTCTGGTGGATTAAATCCCCCACCATGATTGTCTGATTAAGACATGAAACCACAAGGCTTTTGAAGACATCAGGGAGGCGTGCCTGTACCTCTGTGTTTGCTCCTGAAGAGAGTTGCCAGAACAATCATTAATACTAGGAAACGAATGGATGATTGAGGGATGGGTTTGACGAATGTACAATATTTATGATTTTCACAAGCAGGGTAACGTGCAAAATGGACATTTGAAGGAACCAGAGACTTTACCCTGCTTGTGATTGCCTGCTGTCTGCTGTCTACTCTGATGCTTCCCTGTGTGGGAGCATTGGTGCATATCTACGTGTGTGTGAGAGAGAGACAGAAAGAGAAAGAATAACATGATTCACTCCCCTCCGTCTGCTTAATGATCAGAGCAAAACCCTAAGACAGGACAGGAAAGAGCAACCATGTCTGGGAAGCCCAACTATGTCACACATCTTCATAGAGACTGCTTCGCTTTCTTTCTTCCTCTGTCACGCACAAGAGAGGGAGATTTGGCAAAAGCATGACACATTTAAAGAGACATCATCCCCACTAATGATATCCCTCCACCTGAGAATCATCTCCTTCTCGCTGTCTGTGGCTTTCTTTGTCTCTGCCTCTCGTTCCCTCATGAAAAAGAACGTAAGCGCCTGTACATTCAAGACGACTTTGATATAGTGATATCCTAATACCTTTTATGTCCATTCAGCTGACTCTATATGCATGCACTTTTGTGAGAGGGCTAATAAAGACTGTGTGTGTGTGTGTGTGTGTGTAGTATGACTGAGCTGGAGCTGTATAAAGGCAGTGGAGAGCTCTCCTGCTGTGTGTCTCGCTCCTGAGCTGACAGCTGCACATCCTCATAAAGAGACGTCGGTGCGTGCCCTTACCGCAACTAGCACTGTCTGACAAGACGCCTACGGCTGGTGTGTAGCTGGAACCGGATCAGATTGTTGCGTTAATGGTTTACCATCTGGGTTTTTGCCTTGGTGTCTTGGTGTCGGTTAATAATAACTACATAAGAAGTCCATCTTATATATTACGTTTAACTGAAAGAACTCGACTGTGTGTTATACGTTTAAGATTCAAATATAAATGCAGGCTATGGCTATAGATAATCCTACCTGTTTGTTCCAATGGCTCCTGGCCCACAGCGCATGCAGCAAAATGGTGAAAGCCAACATCTTGGCACAAGAGTCCAGTGCTGACATGTTCATGTGAACGAACCAGCTGTCAAAGCCGTATGTTATCCATGCTGCATAGTAGCTGACACAACAGTGTCCTGTGTCCAATTGTGATTTCCATTTCCGTGAGTCATGAGAAATTGGTAATGACTGGACAAAGGAGTAAATCCTGTGGTATAAATAAGATATCAAGGTTACGATTGGTATTTGAAATGGCCTAATGGGGATAGAATATTCCCACTAATTTTGGAATGGCTTTGGAACCTGCTTTTCTGGCACTGTTTCACTCCACAGCTGGTGGCTGGAACTTTAATTTTAGCACCAATGCTCGCTCTCACTGTATTTCACACGAGTTATCTTGTGCCTTTCCTGTTTGGGAAGTCCAGAATCTTGCTGACAGAAGGAAGGGATTGTTCTCTCTCTTTCACCCTCTCTTTCTGCAGTACTTGCATGATTGCAACTGTTTCAACTCGAGGCATAAAGCCGCAGCCGCTCTTCTCCTTCCAGAAATGGTCTAACAATGCTGTTCTTTGCAGTTCAAACATACAAGTGAACAATGTAATGCATGAATTGATGTAAAAGAAGAATGGATCGACGCATGGATGGATAGATAAATTGGATATATGGATGGAAGGAAAAGAGGAGGATGGATGGGTTGATAGATGGATAGAAAAGATGGATGGATAGATGAATGGTTGGATGGGTAGAAGGAAAAGATCATGGATGGATGGATGGAAAAGATGGATGGATAGATGAATGGTTGGATGGGTGGAAGGAAAAGATCATGGATGGATGGATGGAAAAGATGGATGGATAGATGAATGGTTGGATGGGTAGAAGGAAAAGATCATGGATGGATGGATGGAAAAGTAGGGTGGATAGAAAAATGGATGGAAGAAAAATAGAATGGATGGATGAATGGAAAAGCTGGATGGGTGGAAAACATGAATGATAAATGGATAGACAGAGCAGTCTAGCCTAATCCTAACCCTAACCCTAACCCTGGTTTGATGATTGGATGGATGAATGGAATAGATAGATGGATGAATTTTGGCTGGATGGAAAGAAAACTTGGATAGATGGAAGGAAAATAGGATGGATGGATGTATTGGTGGATGGATGGATGGATGGATAATAGCCATTCAATGACATGGTTGACTGGACAATAATAGACACTAATTTTAAGATTTTTTGTATTTATTAAATTTTGTAATTATTATTGTAAGTCACTGTAATGTTTCTTAAGGAAAATGTAGAGGTCATATGTATAATAAATATATATAAATCTTACTATTGCAGGAGAGAAGTCAGACCAGAGAGAGTTCCCCAGCTCTGCACACCCAAAATAACCCAACCAATGGCATCTCACATCCCCCAATGGTGATTAACAGCCTCTATGAACGCACTCCAGGTAAGTGCACACTTGGGACCACAGCCAGGCCAAATGAACATGAGTGCCTAGAGAGTGTAGTAGTTTCAGAAAAAGTTCCAAGTTGAATCTCTTTATAAAGCTAGAACCATTAACCATGAACCATTAAAGAACCCTTGAAAAAAATATATTTTTTGTGTGTAGGGAGGTTGTTGAAGTAGAATCTTGGTAATTCTGGTAATAGCTGTAGTAGTTATAATAGTATTAGTATTGCAAAAGCAGTAATTTGTGTAAAAAATAGGCATGTTATTTTGCAGAACAAGACAGTTTTATGGGGACATAAATACAGAAAATAATGCTGTATATTTCATAAAATAAAAATGTTGCTTGAAAAGTCGTGTTTAGGCAGTTAAGAAACACTTAACACAATTGGAAAAGAAACTGATTCCTGATCAAATAAATTAATAAAAAATAAAATGTAATATGTCTTATCCCACTCAATGCTATAATACGACTTCCACTGCTAGTGGCCCCCTTGCTAAGAGGGGGATAAAAAAAAAGAAAAGCCAACGGCGGTATTTTCGTTATGTTTTTCCCGAGGTCTGACCTTGAAATCATTAGGCTGATGAAATGGATTCGAAGTGGGCCGTATTTGCATATGGGCTATTGTGCGGATGGATAACAAACTGTTTTAAATTCACTCTCTGTTCGTCTCCTCGCACCCTCCAGAAAGCTACTGTGCCAACACAAAGCCTCATTTTTTAAAGCATTGTTTTCTGATTAGAGTCCCTTGTCCATCAAAAGTAACTCACTGTACGTTGTGTGTCGGGGAGCTGTGCAATGTTTACAAATTTGAATATGGCTTTGGCTTTGTTTTGCAAAACACGCTTTGTCTTTGTACTCATGTGCACCTAAACACTATGAACACTACATGATGCAGCATTATAATGCTGTTTATTCTCCATAGGTGGGTAACTCTTAATGCATATGATACACAAATGACATTTACTATTTAAATAAAGGACGTGTGCATGCTATTTATATAATAAAGACGTATATAGTGTCTGTAATCTGACACTATATACGCTGATCAGTCATTTCATTGTGAATAGGTGTGCGTATGTTTATTTTAATATATTATGTCGAGAGCTGCAGTATTAACTGATAATCCAAAAAGGCACTTGCGCTTTATCTGCTTTATCTAACGTGCTGATAAATACCACTTCTTATGTTGCAAGATCAAACTGGATAAAAAATCTAATGTAATGAGCTTAAAGTTCTTTCTGTCGAGGCCCAGTAGGTCACATAACGTAGCCGACATACCATAATAGCTCATTTTTTTAATAGCTAGCCAAATTGACCAGCAGCCCTCACACGTGGGAAAGATAGCTAGCACATGGTTATATTAATAACATCCAAGGAGTTATTTCCTTTAAAATTTCCGTAACGGAAAAAAGGTTGGGAAACACAGCATTAGAGCTTGAGATGGCAGTCCAACTATTTACATCGGGTTCAATCTTAATTTCTTTATTACTTTTTTTAATTAATTTTTACAGGTCATTTTGCAGCCCCCAATGGCAGACCTAGGGTGTATGAGGAAGACTCTGACGAAGATGATTTCCCTTCTCCTCCTTCCGATCTGGACACAATGGAGTCGGACCTCAACCCACAACAGAGTTACCCACAAAAGAGGTCGGCCATGTTCTTTTTCATTATTGCCAAGAACAGTTTTTTTATTTTGTATTTCATCAGATTTTATACAGTTAATACTTATTATTGAGAAATGTATTATTTAAAACTGAGACGGTTTGAGAAATCCGTGTATTGAAACAAATCCATCTGTATATCCTGTTCACATACAATGTGGTTCTTTTTTTTGACAGCATATATTTCATTCAAATGGTAACACATGCATACTCCTAACTGGTTCAAGGAACCAAAATGAAAACCAGACACGAACATTATTTTACTATGAACTCCGGTGTAATTAAAAAATATATATATATAATCATATTTAATTCTTCTGGAACAGATCATTAATTTGAAATCTGTTCCCCGTTGTTTTTTTGGCCAAACTATTTCTTTTTGGAGCAATTACCTGCTTCACAAATAGTAAAATTCCATAGCCTACATGTCCATTAACGTGTCCTTATCAGTAATGCAAACACATCTGTCAGGTCGGACAGCTTTGGAAAGCCATCGTTTAATTATTTCAGGCCTGCATATGTTTATGTAAAAAAGGAACAGAATTAACTGTTTTTGAGGCTGAACCGATTAGTATGTTACACAATGTGTTAATGTCTCTACTGATTTAAGTCAACAAGAACACTTGGTAAACAATGTCTCATGTTGGAAAATGATAATTTGTCAAATATGCATTCGTTTTTGGTAAATAATGAAATAAAAGCAGTTCGTGGTAGTGGTTTCAGAGTTTTACAGATTTGACTGTAGATTTTTCATAAATTCATGTCAAGAGCAGGACGGCTGCTAATTCCCATTTTAAATCGTGCAGTTTCAAGCCTTGTAATATTGAACCATTTGGCACTTTGTCAATACAGAGTGGAAAGAGAACCCGTCTCCAACATGGGCCGTCCGACACATCATCATCATCATCAACATCATCACACACTACCGGCGTATTACACAGCGAAGGCTTCCAAGAGCATGGACCTGGGTAAGAACACGCACACAAACACACATGTTTGTCTTACTATCCTTGTGAGGACCTTCCATTGACATAATGATTACTGTAGCGAATTGATGCTATGCTACACCTAAACCTAACCCGAACCTTAACCTCAGTAACCAAAAGCAAATCTTTTTGGCTCTAAGTTTTTTAAATAAAAGTTGCAGTTTAACACCTGTCATGTGCAAGGTTCTCAGCTGCAGCCCTTAATCTTCAGGCCAGCTCTAACATTTAAATGAGTGAGAGTTTTATCATTTCAGCTTGTAGACGTTCCTCTCCTCGCAACCTCCCTCCTCCCAAGCATTCCAAAGTATCTCTGCACATTTCGCAAGAATTTGCCGCAGATGACCCTGTTAGCTTCCCTCCTCCTTTCATTATTTTCTCCTTCTCGGTCGGATATTTATTTCCTCCAAAGCGAGGTATTTGGTCGGTTTCCAATTACACTCCATTACAATCATGCCATTGGCTTCCTTCGCCGGAGCCTGTACTGCCGAAAAGCGATCGGCTTTCTTTACAGAGGCCTCGCTAGTGTTCTTCTTTTCATTTCCCATTGTCCTCTGCGTTCTTCTCCACTTTATCCTTATATCTTTTTCTTTGATATCTTTTTTTCTTTTTTTTTTCTTAAATCCTTACATTTATTTTGTTTTTCTTATGTTGTGATTTATGATTAAAAGCCTGGGTTTTTTGTCTCTTTGTGTCTGTGGCTTTGTGCTCAGAATTGAAAGCTGCCTCTCAAAATTGTACGACTTACAGGGGGAAAAAAATGAATTGTTTCTTTCCTTTCACGTGGGGGGAACCGAGGTTGATTTCAGAGCTACAGATTGTTTGACCCTTTGACCCTTTCATTTCAATCCTATCTGAAGATTGTTTTGCAATTTTTTTGATGTTTCCATCACCAACAACTTTCAAATGAATAAGGGTATAAAATTTTAAAACTTAACTCTGTGGGTGCCCTACGCCCTACTCACGGCAAATTGTAAGACTTCATAAACATGCAACATGCAGTATGCATGCCTTTACACCCCCTTTCTTTTAAATGCAGTGGTTTATCGTAACTTTACTCGTAACTGGTTTTATGATCTGCAGGTTATTGCTGACACTCAATGTAGAAAGCTGGAATGTGTTTGGAAAAAAGAATGCTTTAAGTTTCAGGACTCGCTAATTGCTGCTTGAATTTATTAAAGCCTCACTTGGAGTATATTAAATGTAGACAATCTGAAATTTGTTACCCCATATTAAAACCATGAGTTAGTCAAGAACTAGGCCCAATCTGTATGTGTTTGTTGAATAAGAGTGGCTTCGTATAATTATTATAACTTGCATGAAGATCAGATCCCATTTTGGAAGCCATTCGTACAAAACTTCCAAAGCGTTTACAAAACTGTATGTCGGGAAAATTGTTCCACAGTTTCAAATACAAAGCAACCATCACTCAGAAACTTGCAAATCCTAAATTGTGTTTTTTACTTGAAGTTTTGTGCTTCTTTCTCCTCTGACACAGGTCACTAGCGCAGAGCAGCTTTAGCTTTCTGAAGACGACTGCGTGTTTTAGGGTAGCAGCTGTTAGCGTAATGGACTAGTAATCAGGCCATCTGAATGCCCTTTAATGGACCACTTCACCTTAATTAGCTCATTTAAGAACCAGATGATGATCTGCTATACTGAAAGGGGTTACAACTTCTAAACTTCAAAAGAAGTGGATTGTGAAATAAGTGTGTTTTAAACGAGAAATACATTAGTTGACTTGTATGATGCAATGTATTAGCTACTGATTAAATCCTAACAAATTAGGACAACATTTTGTAGCAGTCGATCTTAATTTCAGCTCTTAAACAATTGACATTGACCTTAAAGTTGGAATGCTTACTGATATCATGAAAATGTAAAAGTTTAAACTGTAGTTTGCTGTACGTATTTGTTAAAAGTTGTTAAAAATGTTATACCTGACAGGTTTTAAAGTGCTAACTAATCAAAATTAAGTGCAATAGCTGAAATTTCAGTAATTTTTTGCTCTTGTATTGCACATTATCTTACTAGTGCCAAACAGGTGTTACCCAAGCCTTATCATATACAGTAACCTGATTTTAGCAGGATCATCTGAGTCAAATAACCCTTTTTGTTGACATTTGGTACAAAAATGAAGCTGGTCCAAGTGCACATATTAATGTTCATGCAGCATATATTACAACGACTAGTTGCCTGTAATGTCATTTTAATAACTGACAATTTTATTGCGATAATTCATCAAAGCTAAACAGTTTCTCTGAAATTCTCTGAAAAAAATTATTATTATTTTTTTAATTAAACCTCTGGGTATTGAATTAAACTTTCACACCAAGCAGTATTACATATATTAACCCATTTTCCTCAAAACCTTATCTTTTCCTTTCTTTGTACTTGTCCTCATGTTAAAAAAGGTTTTTCTATCCATGTCCACTTCCAAATAATTTGTTAAATAAGACGAATAAAAGATGTTTTCGTTTGTTGTTATGACGAAGATCAGCTCGAATAAGGTCACATAAGCTGAAGATCAGATTGTATTTTTAGGAACTTTTCATGCTTTACTGGACAAACCCTAAAAGCACACAAACATCTAGCCCAACACCCAACATCAGCTCAATGTGAACAATTTGTCTCAACAACATCATCGCCACAATGATTTTTTGATCATTGGTAACAAATATTCTTAATATTCCAAATTTTAGTGCTTAGACAAGTCAGAATATTTATTCAGTGGCTTTTTGTAGTCAGTCGTGTGTAATGAGGCTAAACAAAGCCTCCCAAAAATGTGGTCGAAGTTGATTAAATAAAGGAAGAAAGTTGTGGCTTATGAAGGTAACCCAAAAGGAATCTGCTTACCACATGCTGAGAGTATGGGAATTACAGCGGTACATATGGGATCTCACAAAAGTGACTCAACAGCTCGAACCTGTTACGGTCCGATACGCAAATTACCAGAGGATGGCATGCTAACCAGAAACTCTTACGTACAGAACCTGCATGCTAGCTAACTTGGCTAATGTTAGTGATGAACAAACCTTGGTTGTTGTGGTGGCTACAGTATATTTTGACAGATTTGTCTTCTGGTAAATAAATAGAAAATTGAAATTATGACAATGCAAATCGAGAATCAGATACTGAAATCCCACTCGTCTACCGTGACGCGAACATTACCTATAGTAAAAAAAAAAAAGCCAGTAAACTCTTTAGTAAAAGTCGATAACTAAAGTCGTACCATTCTGATACGTCGACAATTCGCCAATGTTGGTGAACAGATCTCTCCTTTTTTCTCTCACCAGACATGCATGGTGGCGTTTCAGTTTGCATATTCATGCATTTCCACATGTCCTTGCATTCTTTATTAGAGTAAAGGTGTACAGGTGTTCCCGAGGCCATTTTTATTAGTTTCTTGGGTATTAAAAAAAACCCATGAAATAATTTATTATTTAACACAGATTATTTTTTAATGGTTTTAAATTACACGTTCAAGGGTACAGTAACATAAGCATTAAAGTTATCGCTGTGTGTGTGTGTGTGTGCTCTGCTAAATTTGGATAATCCAGTTTTTTTATGGCTGTCAAAAAATCCAGCGTCAAAATAATTTATCACGGTTTTTAAGAACTTTCTTTACAGTCACACACACACACACACACACACACACAACATCGTTCCTCATGGGCCAAGGCTAAAATAAGTGCGAGACTCTTAATTAGTCTCCCCTATAACTGTCAGTGTATTTCCCTTATGGGGACCAGAATTTTTGTCCTCACAGCGCCTTTAGTCCCCAGGAGGTCGGTGTGTAAACAGAATCCCCATGAGGAGATGAACACACACACACACACACACACACACGTGTTTTTTCTACTGCAGGCACATTTGTTTCTCCTTCCTCACCCAAGGCTTATTTCTCTGGAGAGGAGACAGAGCTTATAAAAAATGAAAAGGATTATTTAAGAGAAATTGCGGCGTAATGAAACCGTATTATTGTGTCCCGTGGTGCGGTGCCTGTGGCAGCAGCTGCTGCCTCCGCTCAATCCTGTTGCGCGCACACACACACACAATACACACACACACACACACACACACACACACACACAATACACACACACTCAATGCTCTGGTAGTCGTCCACTGCTGTAGGTGTCATATTATCTTACACAGATGTATTCTCTCAGATTTCCTTTCCTGTTGGTCAGCTGCATCTGTGTGTGTGTGTGTGTGTGTGTGTGTGAGCATAGGTCACACATGTGTGTTTGTGTGTTTTGGAGTGTGTGTTACTTTGTAACTTAATGTTAGTTTGGCCGTTTTGGGTTTGTTCAAATTGCAAGATTAAGCATCTGTCAGAAAGTGAATACGAGTCAAATAAATTCAAGCCTGTCATCGTGTGTGAGTGTGTGTGTGTGTGTGTGCGTGTGTGCGCGCGCGTGCGTGCGTGTGCGTGAGCACTGGGACACAGATGTTCTCAGCTGTACAAAAGGAAACTTGGCCTCCAAAGCCCTGCCTAATTAAAAAGCAAGTGTGCTTACTTACAGAGAGAGACTGAGAGAGAGCGAGAAATGGAAACGGGGCTGAAACCCAGAGAGAGAGAGAAAGCGAGACAGAGGAATAGAGGGAGTGAAACAAAAAGACGGGACAGAGAAAGAGAGACAGAGAAAGGGAGAGAGAAACCGATATAGCAAGAGAGACAAAATGGTATAAGAGGGAATGAGTGGAAGAAGGAGACAGAAAAAGGGAGTGACAAAGAGTCAGACAGGAAGAAAAAGAGAAGCACACAGATGGAGAAAGTGAGAGAAACAAAGAGGGAGATGGAAAAAGTAACAGAAATAGAGATAAACAGAAACTTGGCAGAGAAAGAGAGATGGAAAGAGAGTCAAAGACAGAAAGAAAAACAGATAGAGAAGAAACAGACATTAACAGAGAAAGAGAAATAGAGACAGAGAAACAGAGATAAACAGAGAGAAAGACATTAACAGAGAAAGAGAGAGAAATAAGGAGAGAAACAGACATTAACAGAGAAAGAGAGCGACAGAGAAAGAGAGAGAAACAAAGACAAAGAGAAACAGAGATGGAGAGAAACAGACATTAACAGAGAGAGAGAGAGACAGAAAGAGAGAGAAACAGACAAAGAAACAGAGATGGAGAGAAACAGACATTAACAGAGAAAGAGAGAGACAAAAAGAGAGAGAAACAAAGACAAAGAGAAACAGAGATGGAGAGAAACAGAGATGGAGAGAAACAGACATTAACAGAGAGAGACAGAAAGAGAGAGAAACAGACAGAAAGAAACAGAGATGGAGAGAAACAGACATTAACAGAGAAAGAGAAATAAAGAGACAGAAAGAGGAAAGGTGACATGGACAGAGAAACATATATTACAGAGAGAAGACTGATTAGAGAGCTAAAGAGCTCGCTTACTCTTCTTTCCTCTTTTCCTTCTCATTTCTGATGAATCTCTCCACTGTTATCAACACACACACACACACACACACACACACACACACTACTGCTGTTTATTTGTGGAAGCCGGGTGTCTTCACACTGCTGTGCAGCAACGTGTTAAGACGTCATCAAAAGCGCTCCAGTCAAGCACAGTCACGGAGAGACTGGAACACGTGTTAATGCCATCACCTTTCATTGTGTCTTCTCTTTACACACTGCTAGAACTCCCAGTGTCCCCTGCTGCATCCAAAAAAATGTGTGTACACCTATTAACATTTGAATGAAATATATGGCGTAATAACAATTGCAGAAAATTGTGTGTGAAGAGGATTTGTCGAAATTGGAAATACTCATTTCTGATTGACTGGTTGGTGTTTGTGTGTTTTTTTTTTTTTTAAACATTGGGACGACAACTTACAGTCAAGCCGGAAAGTCTGCACACCCCTTTCACCTTCTCCACGTTTCATTACATTACAGACTTATTCTACA